>JAWNNP010003791.1:0-47307 GCA_035044805.1 Leucophenga maculata | reverse complement strand
CAAATTTTCGATCTGCTCTTGTTGTTAGAGCCTAACAGTTTTTTGCTCTGTTTTAAACCTTCACACTTTTCACAGAAAAAGTCGCTTTATTTTTTTTCTCTTTTACCAGGATTCTCATTGTTCCTGGTCCGAGCCCACAGAAAGGCTCTGGACCCATGAAAGGGGACGCTGCCCCCCTCCTGGCCAAGTCATCTGCTTGCTCGTTTCCTAGTATTCCTGCATGTCCGGGTACCCAGTACAGAGTGATCTAATTGAATTTTCCTAGGTTGTTTAATTTACCTATACATTCCATGACCAGTTTGGATTTGATCATAGGCGAACTTACTGCTTGAATAGCCGCCTGCCTATCGGAGAAGATGGAGATGTTTTGGTTCTTGTACCCCCTATTTAAATTGAATTGAGCACATTTTTCTATTGCATATATTTCTGCCTGAAAGATACAAGTGAATTTCCCCAGTGATTCGAAGTATTTAGTGCGAGGTCCGAAGAATCCTACGCCACTTCCTTCGTCTGTTAGAGAACCATCTGTGTACCAGCTAATTGCTCCTGGTTTGATATTGTAGTTCAGCGTTATGTTTCCCCATTCTTCTTTATTGCTGAGTCCTACTTTAAATCTTCTAGTGAAGTTGTCTATTATGCCTAGGTTGTCACTAGGGTATTGCAGGAATGGGTGGGCGTCTTCCATATTACCACTTATTTGATTCCCAGTACAGGTCTTCCTGCTAGTGTTAATTTTTCCTACCCTAGCAGTGGCTCTGTCAGCCTGTTGTTGGATATGAAGATGCAGCGGCGTTAGATTTAGTAGCACTTCTAATGCCACACTAGGAAGGGTTCGCATTTCTCCTGTAATAGATATACAAGCCAACCTTTGAACGTTTTTTTTTTTAATTTGATCACATAGTGTGTCTTCATGCTTCCCTATGCAGATAATAACTATGTCGTCCGCATAGCCTTGGCATATGATGCCATTATCTGTAAAAAGCTCTACTAGTTCATCCACCACGAGACACGACAGGATAAGTGAAAAAACGCCCCCCTGGGGACATCCTTTTGTGGTTTTGACTATAATATTTTTGTCAGGTGGGCTAGTTCTTGAGTCCAGTAGTTGTACTATCAATCTGATAAGAGACTTCTCTTGTTAAGTACCCTTCCAACTTCCGTGTAAGATGTGTTGTCAAAGACTCTTTCGATGTCCATTAAAGCACAAATGGCTGTTCCTTTGTCTTTTATGGCGTTACGAATTAAGGTGTTTAGCTGGTAAAAGGAAGTTTCAGTAGACATGCCAGACCTATACTCATGTTGATTTCTGTGAAGTGGTTCCTTGATCAGGTAAACGGTCCTGATGTGGTTATCCACTAGTTTTTCTAAAGTTTTCAGCATAAATGAGGTAAGGCTTATTGGTCTGAAGGACTAAGGTAAGAAGGGGTTCTTCTTGCCCGCCATCGGGATAAAAACCACCTTTGATTTTCTCCAGCACATAGGTGTATAACCGAGTGCCAGGTTACTTCTAAACATTTTCAGCATTGGGCCTATTAGATGGTCAATTCCCCTCTGTAGTAGTGCTGGGAATATTTCGTCGACCCCAGGGGTGTTGAAAGGTTTGAATGAGCCGATGGCCCATCTTACCCTATCTTCCGTGCAAATATCACTTGTTTCCAGTTCGCACTTCTGGTGTTACCCTGCTGCAAATATTCTGGTGTATTTTCTTGCAATATGGGAATACATTCTGGAAAGTGAGTTTCGAGTAGAAAGCGTGCTTTCTCCCCCTCATCTTTCGTAAATGTACCATCTGGCTTCATTAGACAGAGTCCTTGAACTGTTTTAGTTTTGCAGTAAGTTAGTTAGTAAAATGGCCCTCAACCGTCTGCCGGTCATGGCCGCGTCCAGGAAAGCGCGCAAGCCTCCATAATCTTGTGCGCGCTGGCGCCAGTCGTTCTGAATGCCAAGTACGGAGAGATCTCTCCATACCTGGTCATTCCATCGAGTGCCCGGTCGTCCTCTATGTCGGCGTCCACCAATCAAGTTTGGGCCCCCATGTAAACCATCCGTGCTGAAGCTCTTTTATCCATTCGAATGAGGGGCCCAGCCCAGTGCAGCCGCTGGAATTTTATGCGCTGGACTATGTCAACCTCATCGAATAGCTCGTACAGCTCGCGGTTCATGCGGGACTTAAACTCTTCGCCGACTCTAATAGGACCAAAGATCCTACGAAGAATCTTCCTCTCGAAGACTTCCGAAGCTGTCTCGTCCGACTCAATCACGGTCCATGCCTCTGCGCCATACAATAGGACCGGGAGTATCAGCGTCTTATATATCTTTATTTTCGTCCGCCGAGAGAGGGCTTTACTTCTCATTTGCTTGCTCAGCCCAAAAACACATATGTTTGCAATCGTGATGCTTCGCCTGATCTCCAGGCTGACGTTGTTGTTGCTATTTATCTCTGTCCCAAGATAGATGAAGTTTTCTACAACACTGAAGTTTAAATTTCTCCGTCGTCACTGACCGTCCAAGACGCATTGACGGAATGCGAGAAGCCACCAAGTACTTCGTCTTGTCCTCGTTCACCACTAGACCCATGAGCCGAGACTGTTTTTCAATCTCCGAGAACGCCTTGTTGACTCGCTGTTCCTGCGTGCCGATGATATCGATGTCATCGGCGTAAGCGAACAGCATCACTTCCTTTTGGGAGATCGCGCCCGTCATACTCTGTATTTACGGGCATTGGCGTAGGATGTATTCCATCAGAAGTTTGAAAAAATCGCACGACAGATCAACGACCTGCCTGAAACCTCTCTTGGTATCAAAGGAGTCGGAGAGGTTTTTCCCCACCCTAACAAAGCTTTGTGTGTTAGATAGCGTCGCCATGCAAAGACGGACAATCTTTGCCGGGATACCTAGCGCAAACAGGGCGTCGAAGAACTTCTACAAATAGGTGGTGTTGTGTCTTTTTTAAACTCCCGGATCTTTTCCAAGATTTGTCGTAATGTGAATATTTGGTCACTGCAAAACATTTTTGGTTTGAATCCACTTTGATATCGGCTTATCAGAGAATCTCTTTATGTATTCAGTCTATTAAAACACGCGCTACAGAATATTATATCCCATGGAAAGAACATTTATTCCGCGGTAATTGACGCAAACAGCGGGATCTCCTTTCTTAAAGATAGGACAGTGAACACTGAGATTTCAGTCATTAGGTATGCGTTCATCGGACCACATCTTGCATTAAAGCTGGTGCATACTCCAGGCCCATCAGAGCCTGCCGCTTTGTTATTTTTCAGCTTTTTTAATTAATTGAATCGACCTCGTAATAGTCCGGTGGCTCTACAATAGTGCCATCATTAACTGGTGGTTCCGGTGTCATTTCTCTTTCGGCGGTATTGTGCGCTTCATCGCCGAGTAGGTTGGAGAAATGACTCCTCCATAATCTCAGTGATTCCTGTTCATCCGTTACCAGATTTCCATTCTCATCCTTGCAGAAAGTTACTCCGGTCTTAAAACCTTCACACAGACGCTTGACCTTTTGGTAGAATTTTCGAGCTTCATTTCTGTTACGGAACATCTCAACATCCTCAAACTCCCGCCTTTCTTGCTCCTTTTTCTCGCGTCTGAAAAGGCGTTTCTCCTCTCTCCGTTTCTGTCGATATCGCTCTCTAACAGCTCGCGTTGCTCCCGACTGCAGAGTTCGCTGATAGAAAGCGTTCTTCTCTGCTTCTCTGCATTGCTACACTCCTCGTCGTACCAAGAATTCTTCACAGGTTTGGTATAACCAATGACATCCTTGGCAGCCCTATTCATGGAGCGGGTGTTATGTGTCCACTGCTCACATATATCTCGAGAAGACGGAGAGGTTATTTTTAAAGTGGCGGGTCCCAAGCCCAGCGCACCAACCCCTTAGTAATAGAGAGGGGGCCCCTTCGCCTTTAGTTTTGGAGAGAGTTCTAAATAATCTACTTGCAGGGTTAGTATCTGCAATGTAACAGCAAAATTTCCGAAAGTTATCTCTCTTTGCATTCCGTATATTTTTGTTATATTCAGTAAGACCGGTCGTGTACTCTAGCCAGTCTTCAGTGCGCTTAGACTTATTAAATATTTTCCTATTAAATTATTTTCCTAAGTTTCTCTAAATCCTTGTTCGAGCAGGAAGTGTCTTTGGCTTCTTTTTGTTTGCGGCTTTGATGGTATGAATCAATTGTAGCCATCAACCATTATTTCCAAGTTTAGTGGTGAGTTGGCTTTCTTGTAATTCACTTCTACCAAGTTGCTCTTAAGGCTACTTTCATACATTTCTAATTCCTAATGATTTTCTTGAAGCTAGAGACCCCTGCTATGTCTAATATTATGATCCTATGATCTGACATGGATGGCTCATCTGATACTCTCCAATTATATACAAAATTTGCCATGTTGGCATTGCAGAAGGTGATGTAAATCACCTCTTGCCTTGCTATAGTGACAAAGGTAAGAGTATTTCCTACGTTCAATATATTAAGCTCCTTTTGTAGGTGCTTCCCCACACAAGGTTGTGTGCGTTGGAATCACATCCTATTATCAGAGGTGGATTTCCTGTTGAGCAGTAATGTAGCAGTCCCTCCATCTCCTTGTTTGGAGGTCTGGTTTGCTCGCCTGGAAGGTACCCAGTCGCGATCACCATTTCGCGTAATCTTCCGCTGATATCCAGTTTTAGTTGGATAGTTGGAAAATACTGAAAGGCAAGTATTTGTAATGTCCTTTCCCAGTAAGATACATGTTCTAAGTTTGTCAGATCTAACGTCCCAAATCAACTGCATGTTTTGAGTGCCCAGCCCTCTTATACTTCCCTTATAAATCCAGGGTTCCTGGATTAGCAATTAGCACGGTCAATCTAGCGATCACAGCAGATGCTTCTTTAGCATGGTGAAGATTGACCTCGTCTGACATGGGCGTATCGTCATATAACGAAGCTATATTCATATTGTCGATCGAGTCCAGCTCACCTGGGAGAAGGTCGATTTCCAACTCCTTCTCTGATGGTGCTTCTCTCACTGCCTGTACCTCGATTGGCGATAGCTCGTTCGCAACCATACTTGTTGGTTCGGCTGCATCACTCTTCTGCTCACATTCCTTCCTTTGTGAATATGCACGGCTATCCGTTCTGGATAGATTTCATGGACTGCTCATCAATTCCGATCGTAAGCAGCCGGCCAGTTCCAGACTCTTTGCAACGCAGTGTCTTTCACACCTGAATGTTAAGTTCTGCGTTCTGGATTTTGAGCAATTTGTATAGCTCAGTAGGTTGCTTTCCAGCGCTTCTGGGAAGATATACTGTTATGATATGCATGCTGGGTATTTCGCCCCCACTGCAGGTGTCTTGGGCAGTACGTTCATTTTAGGCACCACATCCTTCAACCAGTTGACCGAGCCCTGATCCTCACAAGCTTATGAATGAAAGTTGATAGATATGGGTAGTGAGTGTGAAGAACTAAAGAAGTAGAAGATAGGAAAGATAATGAGATGAAAGCTTTTAGGGAAGACGTCATCTCAAGCGTCTTGGCAGTGCTGCAGCAGCAGACACCCGCTTATTGTCCGGGGCTCTTTGTTCGCTACCGCTTATTCAAGAGCTAACCACTGATGTATCTTTGTTGAGTTAGGGGAGATTATGCTGAGTTGACAATAGTTACACCAAGTGTTTTGGTCGATAATAGTTGAGTGAGATTGGTTAATAGGAGTTAAGGGAGGTTTTTTTAGAGTTGGGCTTAAAAACACAGGGCCACAAATGATATTGAGGTGGACCTTCTCTGAGTCAATTTGATCTTTATGTTTTTGGGGTCGCTGAATACGATCCCGCAAGGGATACTATTTTATTCAAATTACCCGTGAGAGTTGGGAGTGCAAAGTTGTTGTACACATTGCATAGGTTTTTTAAGGAAAAAGTTTTGCTGAGAGATATATAAGAACTTATTACATTAAATTTTGTATTAGAGGTGAAACGAGGAAGATAGTATCAAAGTTCTGATTGCAGTTAATGACTTCTTGTTGTAATAAATTATGAATTAGAAGGAAATTGTGTAAAGAATTTAGTTGAAACGGCTGGTAGTTTATAGATTTGGTTACTTTAAAAGGAGTAACAAGTGTGTGTCATAAAGTGAAATACTTTTAAGGCTACACTTTTTTATGGGAATTTGTAACTAATCGAAGTTGTTGCAAGAACCATTGATATTCCATGATATTCCGTTAAAGCACAACAATAAAAATAAATAAATATAAAATATGGAAATAATGGATTTTACCTCTACGTGGGTTTCTTCGAGAGAGATTATTTTGGGATTGTGTGGTTTTATTAGGATTTGTAATTGATTTTAGTTGCTAATGTAGCCATTGTAGTTCCATTGCATGATTTTAAGAACCATTGTTATTATTAATAAGTTATGTTAGAATTAAAGATAAGGTTGGCATTGCAATATTAAGAAAAAATTCAAAAAACAAAATTTTTAAATAAACTCGCAAAATTCCGGCGAATTCCTAGTCGAATGCAAAAAGAACGAAGTCTCTATCTATTACCGTTTCCGACATCCTTTTGTTCATACGGACGGACAGACTCATAATGTAAATGTATTCATAAAGCATTCGTCCTTTATTTATAATCATTCCATTTATTTATTCCGTTTACCGCAGATATAAACAAAAGTATAAAAAAAAAAAATATTTTTGCCGTCTGTTTACTTGTTTAATTGATGTTCAAAGATAATAATATCAAACAAAGTTTTTTCTTAATTACAGCATATTATAAGCGACTGCTTAGGAAAACTTTACAGTCAACACAAACACTAACCATTGCAACAGGCGCTCAGTTCGCCCTCTTCCACTGACGCTTGTTATGGTCCAGCTGTCCTTCCACAAGAAAAGGTCTGTATGTATGTTTGTGTACGCTGTGAACTAACGTCTGCTGTGAATTAAATGAAAGAGTCGTTAAATAACTGTAAACTACTGAAGCATTTAATATTTTGAGTGCATTTCCGGGTAACGAACAACGCATAAAAAATTCCAGCCGGAAATCGACAGCGGTATGGATGACGACGCACAGACACCCGAAGCGCTGACCGAGCTGAACAAAGTCGAATCGTGTTGAATCCTGATATGGATGGAAACAAAAGGCCATACGCACAAGCTAACTGACCACTTGAAGGCTTGGTTGGTTGGCTGCATGGGAGGCTGTTTGATGAAGTGCCATGAGAATATAGCCGACCAGTTGACATAGGCCGAGTTTCGCTTCGTTTTTGAGGCAGCCGTAAAGTTAATAATGCGCTTCACATATCGCTCCGCTACCCGCAGCTGCTGCCCGAGGACAGAAAAATGATTTCAATTGACAAAGTTGAAACGCGACGGACGCACACTGAGCGAACTGATGTTGTCGTCGTCGTAGTTTTCAAACCGTTGTTAGCGTAAACGTTAGCTTCCTCTCTGGTGCGGAGCGGATATCCATGGCTGCCAGCGAGCTTGAAATTCTAATTGTCAATTGTTGGCGTGTAAATGAAAGAACGACGACTAACGTAGCGACAAATGAACGAGTGAAAGAGACCAAGGTAGTCCGCACAGGTGCACTAGCATTGAAAAATTCTCACGGTTGCATTTAATCCGCTTTCTGATTTTTGCCCCAGCGTCATTTTGCATTTTGCGGCAACATATCATGTACGGATTAAACGAGAAAGGATACGATAGGATGCAAGCGACAAAAGGAAAAAGCAGCACAGCGCAGAACGAAGTACGATATACGAGATACGTGAAAACATTCCTGCACTGTAAATTAATTTGTTTCGAATTTTGAAATTCAACTTCGTAACATGATATTTTTCAGCATTCTGACTTCAACATTAGCATTCAACTAGCTTAATAAGCTTGTATCCTTTATCGGCATACCATGATTGCACTGTGATAGACAGATACATTCATTTTTCGGTCTCTACAGCCACTTTAAGGGGTCAATTGGGTTCAATATTCATTTGATTGCAGCATGCAAAACCATTTCATCTGTTCTCTGTCCTTTGCTAATCAAGTGCCTTCGATATTGCTGCACGACATATCACTTCAATAATTGTCTACACGGCAGTAGTAACAACGGCATTGGCTTAACACATTCCATATGCGACATCTAATTTCGCATCTCGATTCAGTTTGGCTTTTGTTTGTTCGGTTATTAGTCAAGCATTTGGGAATTTAATTAGCGACGACCATTTTCTGGGCATCACGTAGGCGTGACTGTTTCTTCGCTATCGAATATCCATATTACATGCATACGTACATAGGACTATGCGGAGCCTTGTATGCTACAGCTCTCTTGAATTGTGTTTGTGTGCGTAAATTGATGCCTGAAGTTATGCTTCATTGCGTTGAATTTGTGATTGAGAGATATTTGGTAAGGACGTCTAATTAGACGCTCTTGAATATATAGAACCATAGAATGTAATAGTTGTACTATATTAGTTGCGTTCTTTATCCTTTTGATTAAAAGCGCTTATCTAACTTACAATGTGCTAATGTTTTTTATCTGATCTAGAAAAACAATTGAGTGGATTTTACGTGATGCGTGTACAAACAGACAAAAATTTCGCCGTCGATTCCAATGCAGTAATATATAATGCGGAATATATAAAGCAACATTCTGAAACCTTTTATCATTTAAAGCTCCGAATATTCTCCGTTTGACGAAAACCTGAACTTCATCGAAAAATTGTCTTCAGCGATGAAACTTATTTTTGGCTTAATGGCTCAATAACCAAAATATGCATTATAGCCTATTAAATCTATGAAACCGATTCCGTTCTTTATATTTTTAGTGCTGTGCAGATGGAATGGATATTTTCGGAATATTATATTTGGTTTTGATTGCTGCTTCTATGTCCCCTCAGACCAAACAGACCGGGATTAAATATAAGCAAACTTTGTACAGCCGAGGTGTAAACCTGCAGTTGAAGTTTATCGCGGTTTCCGCGATCGGTCACGCTACTTCGATAAACCATTATCGATATATCATTCCCTTACAAGATTGACATGTGCTTTAGAATACTCCATTGCATCACAAAGAGACCTTTGGACATTTTACCTCGGATTAATTCAAATGTCTCACCTTTTTGCAATGAAAATTGAAATTATCGGAAATATTTAACAAAATATGTTTGTGATTCGTCGTGGTTGTATGTGTAAGTGGTAAATCGTCGTAGAAATTGACATTTAGGATGCAGTATAAGACCTCAGTTAGCCCCATGTTTCCATTTTATTGAAGTTTTAGGTGATATGTCAATTTTATGGTTCAAGCTCCTTGACATAATGAGCCGGTGCCAACGAAGAAATTTCCGGTGGCAAGAAATCATATTTTGAGCGTGATGGATTTTGGGAACTTTTAGGTCCTTTTCTATATTTGAGGTTCGCACCATGTGGCATTTGAAATACTGTGGAGGAACTTTGCCTGGAGCACTCTTACTTTGTTTAGATGAGTTTTCGCTGCGATGCCAAATACTTGTAATCCATGTCACCAGGCTGATGCGATTATGGCCTTGTATATATTAACCTTGTTTTCTAAAGATAATTTGTTTTTGCCATTGAGCACCCAGCTTAATTTGACAATCTTGGCTCTGAGGGAGCTTACCAGGGTGCCTATGTGCGTCTTCTGTCGAGGTAGACGTGCCCGGTATTTGTGATCTTGAAGAAAGACGTCCGGAAGTTCATCCAATCGCAGGGTGACTGACGCTAGCACATTTGCTCATGCAAATACAATTGCAGTGCATCAGTGGCATTCCGAATGCATATGTCTCTAGACAGGACAGCTGTGTCGTCGGCTAATGTGGCTAGTATTAAATCTTGTGGATCATCCATATGTATTAAAGAGCCAGTCGGAATGTCGTGTGTGAAGAGCGAGCACAGTGTGGGACCCAGCACACTTCTTTGAGGTACTCCAGGTCGGATGACTTTAACACTTGACAAAAGAAAAGGTTCTATCTTACAGAGAGTTCCACAATACTAATTACAATTGGGACGGCAACTTACTTTTGAGCTTATACAGGAAGCCATCGTGCCATACTCGGTTAAAGGTTTGTGTTATATCTAAGTAGGCCGCCACCACGTACTCCTCAACTTTACCACTTTATTCAATCGCTCTGAAGTGCCATGGGCTTTCCGGAATCCAAACTAGAAAGATAGTTTCCGTTCTTTGACAATTTCAAGCGCTAGCATCCTTGTCAGCAGACACTTTTCGAATAGTTTGGCTACCGCAGGATGTAAGCTGATGGGCCTGTATGAATCCACTGTCCACGTGCTCTTTCTTGATTTATGTATCAAACAGATTTGAGCCTTTTCCACTGCTTTGGTATATTACCTAACCTCAGAACCGCATTAAGCATTAGAACCAGAAAACGTACATGCTTTGGCTGGCATGACTTTTAGCAAAAAGTTATCCAGCACATCTTCGCCTGTGGCCTTCTTCCTGATCTGGAGACTGTTTATATAGGACTGAATTTCCTCGGCTGTAATGGGAGCTACTGGGAGGTCAAGTTGCCCTGGGCTGTCTAGCGTTAATTTTACTTCCCTTTTTGTTTTTGCAGAATTCGTGTCGAAGGGCTGGAATCGTGTACATTTTTAGCAAAAGTTTCAGCACGTTTTTACGAAGATGTGGCTCAGATACTGTCAGCCTTTCTGATTGGTTGTTTTGGGACTGATTGTCTTTTATAGCGCTTCACCAACGACCACATAGAATAGTTTGTGCTCGCATCAGCTGTGACTTTTTGTAGTTTTCTGATGTTTATACTTCACCAACAACTTTTTGACCCTATTAGATATTCTACGATATACTCTGTCCACTATAGAGCTGCAGAGTGTACTTTGTTGAGGAAAAGTGTGTTGTCACCTTCAATGTCCTCAGCCTGCAGAAGTTATATATTCAAATCCAGCCTTCAGTTTCAGTTCTAGACGAAATACTGCTATACTTGCTCGAGGCAGTAGCAGTCTTCTCTTTGGAGCCTTAAACTGTGGGTTTTTGTCTAGGTCTACCAATAATGGCAGGTGGTCGTAGGATAATTGATACTCCACCCGGATATTTAGTTCGTCAGATCTCAGTCCATTATAGACGAAAAAAACTATCGTGCTTGGAGTGTGCCGCTAAGCAAAAGGGATGAACGTGCTATGCCCAGTGGCAAAAATTTACGCTGAAGTGTTTGCAAGGGCTTCTTGTAGTTTTCTCTCACATCCTCTCTGTAGTTTCCCCAGAAACGATGTTTTACAGTAAAGCCCCCGCCAATCAAAATGCTGGTACCAAGCCTACTAAAAATATCCTCAAAGCCGACTGCAGACCATGGAAATTGCGGGGAAGGTAGAATGCGAAAATTATCAGTTCACCCCTATTGGTGGGAACTTGGATGGTAGCCATTTAAATTTTATTCATTCTGAGAGGTTCGTGCTGGCTTAACTAGTACCGCCGCTCCCCTCTTAGAGGCAGGGATACGGAGACTCTTGGCCTAAGCCGAGTTTCGTTGATCGGAATTAAGTCAATGCTATGCTCTGCTAGGAATAGTTTGAGCTGTTCCATATGGCTTGAAAACACTCGGGCGTTCCATAATCCGAGACGTTGATTAGTAGCCGTAACTTTTTCTGCTGTTGCTTGGCGAATATACCGATTCTGTTTGCTGGTTAGGCACGGAACAATTGCTATCTTTGAAGATCTTTCTAGGACAATTCGATATTTTTGAACTAGTACGCAAAGTGTCAGCATACGCTATGTCTTCTCTTACTAATCTATTGAGATAGCTTTTGCCTTGGTACCTCTAAAAGCTTGGCTTTTTGTTGCTTACCTTCGACTTGTAGACTCGACAGTCCATACTCCATGCTGTATGGTTTTTGCTACAAATTATCAATTGTACAATTATCAGTTCCGCGGTCACTTCCACTTTTGCCTCACACAAGTAGAGTGGGGTGTTGCTGGCCAAATTGCAGACAACAACTTTGTGAGCTTCGTTCATTCTAAGTTGATAGGTTAAGTGTTGAGTGCCGCGATCCTTCAGATAACGCACTAGCTGGCGATAAGAGTCAAAGTTCTCTGCATAGACCGGTACAGTGCAATAGTAAGATGCGCATCGCTGACATTGTCTATGTTGATCGGTGGTGGTTTTCGAGTCCTGCGTTGGCTGTCCTCCCTGATGTCCTCAAAAGTTGCATTGACTTCAAGAACCATATATTCAGCTTGAGCTTTTGCTTTCATCGTCAGCGTAAGCCAGTATGGCAAAACGTTTTTACGGAAATATTTAGGAATAACTGGCTAAAACTACATCGTATAAATGGCTCCTACAACATTGGTGGAGATTTTTACTGCCGCAATCGTCAGTGGAACTGTCTTAGAGCAAACAGTTGGGTAAATACCTTAAATGATTTTTTTGCGCAAGTCTAGCATTATTTATTCCAGAGATGTCACTTGTATCCCTGCAAGTTATAAACCTAAGCCATTTATTGATTTTTTTAAAACCAGCTCACCTCATTTTCTTACTGAACCAACTGTATACAATGACCTCTCTTCGGATCATCTTCCGATACTTTCTAAACTCAAAACTACCTTGTGCATGGCTAGGGAGCATACATTCTTGCTTTCTTAATAAATGTATACGAGAGAGTCTTATTGCTGATGAAAGCACAAATTTCAATATATAGATGATGTGCATCATATAGATTGCATGATTGACTTCATCACTTTAAGCTGTCCTTAAAATTGCAAAGAGCGGTAACTCTGTGTATCTCTGAGCTAATTAAATTAAGAAACATTACAATTAGGCATTAGATACGAACAAGGCGGCGGAATTATGCCCGGTGGAATAAGAAACTTTCCCTTTTCGACACAAATTCCAAACCATTTTGGAAAATTACTAAATTAATTAAAAATAAAAAACAATTTATTCCAAGTTTTTCCAACAATAATCAGATCTATAAGTACTAGGGAACAAAAAGCTCACATCATGAGTAAAATATTCGAACAGAATCATAAAAGTTACAGAGTCTCTCTCTGATGCAGCCACTGTTGCACAAGTTAACAATTGAACTTTGGACAACTTTTTTGTTGTTTAGTGTTCATATTAGCAAGACTGTTCAGAAAATAAATAAAACAATCAGAATCATGCGATCGTGGAGGTAGTTTACTACACTGCTTACGCTTTGGTCACCCTAACCAGCGTGTAAAAGTAAAAAACCATGCACCCATTGCTAAAGCATTTCCTGCCTACATCAAGCAGAACGAACTTGTTACGAAGAAAAAGCTTCAAAAAGTAGATCATAAAACAGTACAACTCTCGTCACCTTCATCCAATAACTGAGTGCTCAAAAGATTTAAAAAATTCAGCACCAAATACTCACTCAACCTCACAAAATTAAATTACAACAGTCACCTCGAAACAACAGCATCAACATACACCCTTCACGTCTACATCATCAACTCAAATCGCTTCAACTTCTATAAGCACAAATCAACATATACGACTAAGGAAACCCACATCATATGTGGACTAAGCTGAAGAGGATATGGACGTATCTTCTTGCAACAGTGAACCATCTCGGTCAAGCAAGCTTACTTCGGATCTTAAACTAAGAATCTTTACTAAAGAAAAGTCGGATTCACTCTCCTCTCAGTTTTAGGCTAAAGACAAAAAAGAATTAAACCCCAAAATCACAAAAATTTTTCTTTGAGAAAGCATCGTTACACATAGAATAATCTTAGCTTCCCCATCCTTATTACTGGAGACTTCATGAGTTGGCACTAAACTTGGGGTTCTCCCTCTAATAACAAAAAAGGCAACACGCTGTTTAAATTCATAAGTCAATCACCCATTATAACACCCATTCATCTCAGTACACATGGAAGCTTTACGCATATTGACCTAACTTTTGCCACTCCTACTCTCACAATAAAAGAAATTTGGGAAACTGAAACTGACACCGTTAACAGCGACCAATTTCCAATAAAAGTAGCCCTCTTTAGCAACAAGAACAATGTTAGCTGTTGTTAGCTACAACAAATCTATCGACAGACGGCAAACTGGTTTTAGAAAGGGAAAATCCGTATCAGACAGTCTACTTGCCTTAGACCACTTGATATCGTCGTCCCTTTAGACTAAAAAACATGTGTCCATTATTTCTCTTGATTTCGCAAAAGTGTTTGACAAAATTGGGATCCACACAATTGTTGACGAACTTCATCGATATATAATTAACTTCATGTCAAACGGAAAGATAATAGTGCATACCAGTAACCATCTTTCTTCAATATTACCACAGCACAATAGAATACCACAAGGGTCCCCGTTCTCTGTCATAATATTATTCGGCCCTGTATCGAAGTTACAAGAGCTTATTGGTTTTGTGCAAATGTATGTAACAGGTAGAAATAATGGTCGGAGAACACCACCCGCCCCTCCCATTATGATCAGGATTGATAGAGGAGTCGATATAGACATGTCCGTCTGTCCGTCCGTCCGTCTGTGTGAACGAAAGGATCTCGGAAACGGTAATAGATAGAGACTTCGTGTTTTTTGCACTCGACTAGGACTGCTCCGGAATTTCACAAGTTTATTTTAAAATGTTACCCCTCCCACAACCCACCCCCCCCCCCTTCCCAATAAAATCACCCCCAGTATAAAGTTAACGTCCACACCAGTATAAAGTTAACGTCCTTCTAAGCCCAAATCAAAAAAGTTCATCAAAATCGGATAATAAATGACGATTTTATAAGCAATTGAATTTGAACGACCCCCCTTTTCTTTTCATTCATATTCGCGCAGTGAGAAGTGGTCATGTGTTTGGTCATATGCTCGGGAAACATTTAATGTGTTTGTTAGGCGACCTGAACTGGTACAGGGCCTCTTACAGTCGGTTACAACCGACTGAAATTTCCTTACTTGTTTTATACTGATGTATGTAGGATTCAGTTTTGAATCCTTCAAACAGCCCAATTTCAATTCCAATTTTAGGTACGAAACTGCAGTATAGCATGTACTGTGAGCAGTATAGCGTCTTCAATTGTAGACAGCACAATTAATCTCATTGTCAGAAAGATGCAAAATGTGATTAACAATGCTGAGTAGACTGTAGCCAATCCGTACACAATCGGTATCACTTAACGCCATTCGGCATGGTTATTTTCATTCTTCGTGAAGATTTCTATTATGCGTAGTTATCGTAATGCTATTTTCGATGGTAAGACGTACGCCAGAAAATAATTACTTACTAGTATGAGCAACGCGTAGATGTCAAATCAATGGCATGCATGTTTGCCAGGAGCATAGAAATAGAAACCACAGTCGGTCCATAGCACGCAAGCTATCGAGTTATCCTTCAGCTTGCCATGAGCGTAAATAGCGACGCTTTAAGGTCGTGCATAGCATAATTATAACCACAACAAGTATATAGGGTATGCCACTGGCTGGCCTTATGAGCGAATAACCAGATACATTACTGTTGTTATTAGTGAAATCAACACCACTCCTTGCACCTCCTGACAGCGAAACAGTGTGAAAGCGAAGCTTTTGAACGTAATGGCCGCAAAATGGCCAGTGCCAATATTAATTTTAGCGTAGTCGAATGCAAAAATAGCGAAAATTTAAATTTTGTATTGAAAGCCGTACGTTTGCTATCCTGCAGCAACTCGTACAACGGAGCGTAATTGCGCCCAATAGATAGGATAGTTTTCTCTATACCTGTATGATGAAACTAGGTATTTGAAAAGAAAACATTCATTACTATTGGCTTGATTTCAAAACGACGGAATTTCGCTCATTTTGAATTATGTCTACATTATATTTGTTTATAACATTTCTTTATTTACTAATTGCTTAATCTAACAAATTATTCAAATTATTCAGAAAACACTTTCGCTCGAATTTCGCTTAATTTCGCTTTTGCATGCCACAGACGTCGTTTCTGAGTGATTTGCAATTCGCTTGAAATTAATTATCAGCGTTTTGATTTAATACGCCTCTAAAAAACATTTTGTAAATAATATTTCGCAGATAGGGTGTTCAATTCTTAACCAATTTCTTAACCCGCAGCAATAACGCATTTGCTGTGCATTTAGTAAATCATTTGGCGACAATTTAACTTCGGTCAGGTGGCAACGACGAGAAATGTATTTCTCTAAGTTAAGAAGAGGAACGTAAGAAGAAATAGAAGAACAATAAAAATGTAATAAAATAAAATTCTTCCTTTGCTCATCTATAGCAAATAGCCTGGCGAAGACAGAAAGCATTTAAAATAATTTCAGATGTATTCGCAAGAAACATGAGCCTTTTTTTTTTGAATATTTTTTTCTCAAAATTTCAACAGTTTCATGGTGTTGGCAATTTGCCTAAGACAAGAATTTGGTGATGCAGCGCACCTTTAGTTATCTGTAAACGAATCAGTATCCCAGGTCGACCGAAACGAAATTCAAGTTCCTCAATGTCATTTAGAGCATCATTTGGATATATCATCGTCGCAGCGACTGCTTCTTTGGCTGCACTAACAATTCATTTTTGTAAGCAAATTAAATTCTGCCGATTGTTATACCTGAATTCAATTGGCTGCTATAAACAACGGCCATTCTTCGGTAGAACCAGAAAATGGCGGCAGATCGTAGATATGTACCGCAGCCACAGTGTGTCGGGTTATAGTAAAATTGAAATGTGTGAAGTTTGTATATTCAATAAAAACGAGCTTGTTGTTCAATACATAACATTCATAACATTTGTTCTGCACGAGCTCACCATTTGATAAAATATATAGTCTATGCGTTGGACTGGCGCCAGTCGTTTTGAATGCCAAGTACAGAGACATGTCTTCATACCTGGTCATACCATCTTATGCCCGGTCGTCCTCTATTTTGGCGTCCACCAATCAAGTTTGGGCCCCAAATGTAAACCATGCGTGCTGGAGCTCTTTCATCCATTCGGATGAGGTGCCCAGCCCAGTGCAACCGCTGAAATTTTTTCTGCGCCAGACTATATCAACCTCATCGAATAACTCGTACAGCTCGCGGTTCATACGGGACCTAAACTCGTCGCCGACTCTAATAGGACCAAAAATCCTGCGAAGAATCTTCCTCTCGAAGACTTTTAACGCTGGCTCATGACTCAATCAGGGTCATTAGGACCGGGAGTATCAGCGTCTTATAGATCTTTATTTTTGTCTTTTGAGAGAGTGCTTTACTTCTCTTTTGCTTGCTCAGCCCAAAAACACATATGTTTGCAAGCGTGATGCTTCGCCTGATCTCCAGGCTGATGTTGTTGTTGCTGGTTATCTCTGTTCCAAGATAGATGAAGTTTTCTACAACACTGAAGTTGAAATTCTCCATCGTCACTGACCGTCCAAGACGCGTTGACGGAGTACGAGAAGACACCAAGTATATCGTCTTGTCCTCATTCACCGCTAGACCCATGAGCCGAGACTGTTTTTCAATCTCTGAGAACGCCTTGCTGACTCGCCGTTCCTGCGTGCCAATGATATCGATGTCATCCTTTTGGAAGATCGAGCCCGACATACTCTGTATGTACGGGCACTGGAGTAGAATGTATTCCATCAGAAGATTGAAAAAATCTGAAACCTCTCTTGGTTTCAAAGGGGTCGGGAGGTTTTTCCCCACCCTGACAACGCTTTGTATGTTAGATAGTGTCGTCATGCAAAGACGGACAATCTTTGCCGGTATACCTAGTGCAGACAGCGCATCGAAAAACTTCGATCGGTTAATGCGGTTTTATAGTCGAAAAAATAGGAGATGTGTGTCTTTGTTAAACTCACCTGTCTTTTCCAAGATTTGGATTAATGTGAATATTTGGTCACTGATCGACCTTTTTGGTCTAAAGCTACACTGATATCGTCCTATCAGTGAATCGGTAGATGGCTTCAGCCTATTACACAATACGTGCGACAGAGTCTTATATCCAATGGAAAGGAAACTTATTCGGCGGTAGTTGGCGCAAACAGCGGGGTCTCCTTTCTTAAAGATAGGACAGATAACACTGAGATTCCAGTCATTGGGTATTGGTTCATCGGACCATATTTTGCATAAAAGATGGTGCATACTCCTTACCAACTCTTCGCCGCCGGTCTTAAATAACGCTGCTGGCAGCCCATCAGAGCCTGCCGCTTTGTTATTTTTCAGCTTTTTAATAACTGAATCGACCTCGTTATAGTCCGGTGGCTCTACAATAGTGCCATCATTAACTGGTGGTTCTGGTCTCATTTCTCTATCGGCGGTATTGTGCGCTTCATCGCCTCCGAGTAGGTTGGAGAAATGACTCCTCCATAATCTCAGTGATTCCTGTTCATCCATTACCAGATTTCCATTGTCATCCTTACAGAAAGTTACTCCGGGCTTAAAACCTTTAGTCAGACGCTTGACCTTTTGATAGAATTTTCGAGCTTCATTTCTGTCGCGTAATATTTCAACATTCTCAAACTCCCGCCGTTCCTGCTCCTTTTTCTTGCGTCTGAAAAGGCGTTTCTCCTTTCTCCCTTCTTCTCGATATCGCTCTCTTACGTTGCTCCCGACTGCAGAATTCGCTGATAGAAAGCGTTCTTCTCTGCTGTAGCACTGCGACACTCCTCGTCGTACCAATAATTCCTCACAGGCTTTGTATAACCAATGACATCCTTGGCAGACCAATCCATGGAGCGGGTATTATGTTTCCACTGCTCACATATATCTTGAGAAGACGGAGAGGTTTCCCGGAGCAGTCGGGAAAGTGTATTATAGGAGGCTTCGGCGGTCTGTTCTGTTTGCTGCTTGCCGACGTCTAGCTTTCGTTGCATGTTGGAACGTGCGGCGTGCACTACGCTGAGCTTAGTGCGTACCTTGGCTGCGACAAGATAGTGGTCCGATTCAATGTTGGGACCACGTAAAGTTCGCACATCAAACAGGCTTGATGCGTGCCCTCCATCAATCAAAACATGATCAATTTAGTTGCGGGTTAATTGATCTGGACTCAGCCATGTAGCTTTGTGTAGCTATCATGTTCCGCCCTGCGGCGAAATCGATTAGCCTCTCTCTTTTTAGAGCAGTCCTGTCCTTTTTATCGGATTTCTTGGAGTGCAGTGAAGTCAGCCTTGCATTTTTCGAGGTAAAGTAAATTGCCTGGGTTTTTGAGGAACTTACAAAGATTTTACAAGGATTTTACAGTTACTGAAAAAACGTTGTATATTGTCTAAAGTATTTTGCAAATTATTAAAAACATCGCTGGGCGATTGTGCTGAAGTTAATATTGCTGTATCGTCTGGAAATATTGAAGAAGTGCAATCGTTAAGCTGAAGAACATCTGAGGTATTAAAGATGTATAGAATAGGAGATTGCCAAGAACCTTGAAGACAACCTGCAGATATGACTACGCGCCGAGAGTTATGCTTACCAATTTGTACTATGAAAGATCTATTATCAAGAAAGCTTTGTATTATTTTAATAAGCCTTAGTGGAATATCATAGCTTTGCATTTTGAATATTAAGGCCGCATGCCAGACTGAATCAAAAGCGCCTTTAATATTTAATAATAATATTCCATTGCATTGTTTTTCATTAAAACTATTTTTAACCATGTCGTGGTTACTTTAAGAGGGTGAGTGGTGCTATGTTCCTTGCGCAAACCGAAGCCAGGAAGAAGGTTGACATTTTCAATGAAAGCTCTTGTTTATTGACTGTTTCTAAAATGGACTTTTGTAGTTGTAGCATCATCATTAAGACTATAAGAGATATTGTGGTTCAATGCTAATTTATGTGCCAGCAGTTCACATTCTCTTTATCTGATATGAATCTCTTGTTTATCTGTCTAAGCGTTGGAATATATTTGTGCTTCTTCTGAATATTTTGGTTAAATCCCAAAATGGTGGAGAACTTTTATCCAGCGATTGTAGAAAATTATTCCATGGCTTGTTCTTAATCTCATAGATTAAAAAAATTATATAGTCTAGCCTTTGCAATTCAACTAGATCTCAGTCATTCCTATATCCTAGCCAAGATCGCCTGAAAAAGTTTCTTTTGCTTATAAGATGTTGAAGAGGTTTTTGAAGTGGCCTTTGGTACCTAGCAGACCATGTTTTAGGAACACAAATATCAATAGCTGAGGAAACAAGATTGCCATTGATTCTTTAATATTTATATCTATAGTTGCTATATTGTGTACCCATATACATATTGTAAAAAATTAGGCCAGTGTTGACGGTAATCTGCTAGTATCCGAAGGAATCTGTGTAGGATAGTCAAAACTTGCCATGAATATATTGTATGCATAAAGTTTTTCGAAAAGAATATTTCGCCATCAGTTTTCTCTAGCAGAATCCCAGGTTAGGTGTCTGGAATTAAGATCTCCCCTATTAAATAATTTGGGAATATATTTAGTTAATAGAGATTTTTCTCTCTCTCTCTCTCTGTTTCTCTCTATCTCTCTCAATGATAACAACGCCAGCAGCTCCGAGTTCATCACGGTCATTTCTGTACACAATAAACTATTTAATAGAGTGTTCACTTTTTAACCAAGTTTTAGTTACCAAGCATGCCTGAACCTTATCATTTTTATGCCAATTAGTACATAACTCGTCGGGCGTAACCTGTACCAGTGCAGGTCAACTAAAAAACACAAATGTTTCCCTAGCTTATGCACCAAGCAGAGCAAAACAAAAAGATTGGAAACTAATGACAAAAATTGTACTGATGAAAAGTATTTGGCTCCTCCCACTTCTTACTGTATGAATAAGTGCCTTATAAAAAATTTTTTTATGTATGAAAAGAAAAGGGAGGACGAAACCATCATAGGTCGTTCAAATTCAATTATTTATAACATCGTTATTTATTATCCGATTTGGATGAAATTATTGGCTTAGAGGGACGTTATCTCTATAATGGCATACTTACCGAAAAAATTTTTAGTCTTGAGGGTGATTTTATGTGGAAGGGGGGAGGGACTCCTCTATCGCTCCTGACCATATTGGGGGTCTCCGACCATTATTTCTACCTGTTACATACATTTGCACAAAACCAAAACGCTTTTGTACCTTCGGTGCAGGGCCTAAAAAGTTGGTGGCCTTCCATTGAAAAAAGGTAGCTGCGTCCTTGACTACATATGTATCATCTGAATTGTTTATCATGAATGTATTCAACAGATTCCAAACAATACACTCGCATGTCAACAGATTTTAAATTTTATAGCCATAAATCGATTTTCTGTTCAAGAAAATGCGTTTACCAAATTGAACTGTGTTTGAAACTTAATATCGTGAAAACGGTTGCGCATATTTTTTCACCACTAATCACAACATTAAATCGAAAAAAAAAGTTTCTATTATAAACCTTAGAGAAACAGCGACAAATAGAAAGGAGTTGCATGCACGAGAATATATCAAAGCCAAAATGACAGCAATGGAAACATACCGTCATAATAAAAATAATGATGTGACATAAAAATATTTTTCCTACGATGCTGTTTATTGATAGCTCAAATGGGATGGGGTTGTTGTGTGCTGTCATAAATCCCTTATTGATTGCAAGGAAAACTTTGACAACGGCAAAGGACAACAATGACTTTGTAGTTGATGTCGATGCCGAAATGAATACCACGCCGGCAACCAGTTGACAGGTACAAAAGCAGCAACCTTGACGACGCACTTTTAATGCTCATTGAACTTAGTATTACAAAGTATTGTTGGGTATTGTTCAAAATAGTTACTAGGTTGAAAGTATATGCTACACTTTTAGCGATGTAAGTTTTAAACCATAAACAGACCAAAATTTTAAGCGAGTATTAAAAAAAAACAGGTGTTATGCAAAGTGGTTACTGCATATTTTCACACAAACCTCAGCGGCAATTGATACACTGAGATGACTGGTTAATCCTGGCAACGAGATCTTCAACATATCAGATTGTATGACAGATTGTATGAAACTTTGCTTCACCAGTCAGTTTTTAAATCTCCCCCCAAGAAGCACAGGATAGGAGGAGGGCACCACAGGTATTGGTGCATCTACTAGTCACCTGATAGTTCAATTGCCAAACCGGATACGGATGCAGCCACTTTTGACTCAATACCAGGTATTGTATTGCAGTGGGAATCTGGCCCACATGTTTCAATTCATGCCATCGAGGTCTGCGCTCATCACCTATTGTATAAACCTGCTGACAAATTATTTTCAGATTGGTCTAACAGTGTTTCGATATGCTTCACGTAACGTTCCTGATCTTACGGGTTTTGAAGAAAGCGAAATATCCAACGGGCTGACCGGATCTGAAACTTATACCCTCTTGGTAGACCCAGAACACTTCTGCAAACTTAGTTGGGCTTTAGCCAAAACAAGCAATGAAAATCATTTCAGAACTGCTGTCTAGAAACACTCTTCTCAACAGAGAACAGATAGCTAAGACTTCTCGAGGGCCCATCTCTCGACTGCGATATCATCTCATACAACGGACTATGTCTAAAGTATGATTATTATTTTTTGAGAGGCAAAACAGTGAAGGAAACATATGAAAAATTGGATAAATATTATAGTGCTAATGTTCCTTCGAGTTTCGTGTTGGTCGAAACTCCACTGAAGACCAAGTACCCACTGGCAGGCCCTCCGATGCAGTTACACAAGACAATGTCAAAAAATACATACAATGGGTGCAATGCGTAAGCTAGCAGATGCCACTAGTATTAGTACTGCATATCGAAAGAGTTTTTGGGGTGGATTTTTGGCGTCGATTGGTAACTGTTGATGAAACCAGCATCCACTTTTACATGCCAGAGAAGATAATGAGTGCCCGGCAATGGACTGAAACCGGCACGAGTGGTGCGAAGCGTTTGAGGGAGGCTCAATGAGTCGGAAAGGTCATTGCGACTTTTTTCGGGGATTGACATGGCAAAAAGAAAAACCATCAACAGCGAGTATTACTGAGCATTATTGGAGCGATTGAAGGTCGAAATCGCTGCGGCAAATTACTTTTTGGATTGGTTCAAAATTTTGCATCGATCTAAAAAAAAAAATCATGTTTAAAACATTTTTTTCATTTCCAAGGAGGTTACTTCTCAACCCACCCAGTATATATATGTATATGCAAATAATACTAAGGAGAACGCACTCTTTTAAATAAGTTACTTTCTGCTTATACTGGCTCTACCCAGAGCTGCGATCGAAGCACCATTTTCCTATTAATGTTTGACAATTATGGGACTCATCCCCTTTTTTAATTGCATCGCTTTGTAACTTTAAAATTCGGAATGTATTGTTGTGCAATCATTTTTTTAGCTCAACTTCGGCATCAGATTCTGAAACTTATAGATGCTCTGGGTAACTTCTCTGTTTTTCTTTAAAAATGTTTTCAAAGTAGGGAAAAATTAAATCGATTTCTGCTAAATATGCTATCTTTCACTTCTTCGTTCTTTCTGAGTTCTTTATCAGACTTAATGTAGGACGTCCTCGATCTTGATTTAAGGCTGATTTTGATTTTGTTCTGTTTCCCTTTATTCCACATTTCTCCAAGCAGCTAACCAACATTTCTAAATTTTAAATAGTGAAATAAACTCCAGGGTTGCCGAGGCAATTTTTAAGGTGAAGGCTGTGGTTTCACCGGCTAAAGTTGTCTCTTGTTTAAATTTATTTAGTATGGGTTCCTAATTCATATATTTTCTGCGCTTCCTGTATCTCTGACGCTTCACATAAAACCATTTTATTGAAATTCTTACAGCGTTTGCGCTTACATATATGCTGCACCAACTAATTTCGTTTTATTTTGTGGAGTTTTTCTATATTTAACTTTCTGAAATGGGTTCGTACTTAAGATTCCAGCAGCTTACTTCAGTGTTTCGGCATGTTTTATCTTGCGCTTTTGACACTAACAATATTTAGACTTTTTCCAAGTAAACTAACAGAGCAGCGCCCAAATCTATTTTGTCATCGTTGTCCACAATTCCATCGGCACTTTTGTTGTTGTGCGCGACGTAAGCCAATAACTAGTGTGAACATCCAACACAAAAGTATGCCGCACACACAAACATGGATACACGCCCCCACATACTACGTGTCACAGTAGTATTTCGTAATAAAAAAAATCTCTGAGCAGTTCAAAAACAAAATTGTAAGCGAGAAACATTTTAAAAGCGAACTTCGGTAAAATCGAAGCATGTTCACCCTTCACATAAGATACAAATAAATGTCTATTCAAATATTTGGGAAAGAAAGGCATTGTTGACTATAAGAAACATGTGAAAATTATGTTGAAAACTGTTTGATCGAATATTTAAAATTAAATATTTCAGTAATGCACTAAAATTGTAAAACAGTGATAAATTTTTTAACCACCTTTCGCCCCAACCTTATAAAACGAATTAATAAATAACTAAAGACAGCCATATACTATATAATATTGCAGTATTTAGTATAGTATTATATTATGTTGAGGTCTCAAAGGAAGAAATTCGCCATATTTTACATTTTTACTACCTGAAAGGCAAAAACGCATCGCAAACGGCCAAACAAATTTGTGGTGTTTACGGGGCCGATACTTGTTCAATTCGCATAGCACAACAGTGGTTCACTCGATTCCGTTCTAGTGTGAAGGAAGTGGAAGATTCACCACGCTCCGGAAGACCTGTCGTCGAAAAAGTCTATAAAATCAACGAAGTG
This sequence comes from Leucophenga maculata, assembly GCA_035044805.1. Classification (NCBI taxonomy): domain Eukaryota; kingdom Metazoa; phylum Arthropoda; class Insecta; order Diptera; family Drosophilidae; genus Leucophenga; species Leucophenga maculata. Next base: position 22,685 of record JAWNNP010003791.1, on the reverse strand, counting down.
CTCGATATAGGGAGCTGAATATCAGTCATATGACCGTTCAAAGGCATTTGAAGAAGTTTGGCTACATAAAAAAAAACTCGATATTTGGGTGCCACACGAACTGACACCAAAAAGCCTCATGGAACGAATTGCCATCTGCGAATAGCTGTTGAATCGCAACAAAATCGAACCGTTTCTGAAGCGAATGGTGACTGGCGATGAACAGTGAAGCACAAATGGTCGTAAGTGAAGGATGGCGAAGCGGATCAAACGGTTGCCAAGCCCGGCTTTGCTATGTGTTTGGTGGGATTGGCAGAAAATCATCTACTATGAGCTGCTCCCCTATGGTCAAACGCTCAATTCGTTCCTCTACTGTGAACAACTGGACTGCTTGAAGGCAGCAATCGCCCAGAAGCGGCCGTCTTTGGCCAATAGGAAAGGAATTGTGATCCATTAGGACAACGCCAGACCAAACACTTCGACTGTGAAGCGCCAGAAGCTCCGGGAGTTCGGATGGAAGGTCCTTATGCATCACCTTATAGTCCGGACCTGGCACCATCTCTTCCTTTGAATGTCCAACAATTTAGCTGGCGAGAAATGAGCCGCACTGTCTTACTTTTTTACCAATAGGGAATCAAGCTTCTATGAGCGGAATCTCGTTGACAACAAGTTATTGTTGAAAACGGCGCTTATTTGAACTAAATGATGACTGATGACTGTGCTCAACGGCCTTCTTGTTCCTAATATATCATTGGTTGAGCCATCTCTAGAAACTACAAACTTCAACCAAATTTTATTTCTGTATATTCAATTGATGCAAAGATATGATAAATTTTGCTCATCGTTTATATGGTGGGTGGGGGCATTGTCCCCTCCGATTTCGACCAAACTTAACAGGCTTACTTCACCCGATCTTATTAGCACGTATACCAAGTTTCACTTCCATGCATCCTCACAAACTTTCGCATTTCGCAAAATTCTTCGTCAGCATTTTCATCATTGAGGCAGTATTCTCCCACCACTTTTTGGCTTTGCGAATTTCATTTTTAAACGAAATTCCGTTTGAACTTTTTTGTCTTTCCTCTCAGTGGGCTCTTCCTTCCAGGTGTCTAATATGCCATACCATTACATCAAGTTTGTATGACATACACCGTGCACTTTCTTGCACAAGTTATATGCATGAAGAGGTGACTATTCGAATTCAAATCGATCCCTTTGAGCTTCTCTTAGCACACATTTCTCAATATTGTTCATTTCTGCGGGTTTCGCATTTGGTTTATAGCACTTTTTAGATGAAATTTGGGTAAAGGCGTTACAAATATTTCCGTACACCCATTTATCACCAAAAATAATTGCAGTCAGAGCAAGCATCTCTAGTTTCTTCTAAAATACTTTTCTTCGTCGATGCTTAGTTGAGTTGTTGCTTTTATTAATTGAAATCGAATAGGACGGCAATATCGATAGGAAGATGACCGTGAATTTTTCTAGATTATTTTTGATCTATTCGAACTATCTTCAGTTGTTAGTAAAGTTAGTGAAAGTGGCTGACTTCTAAAATATTGTTCTATACTTTCTTCTCCTATTCGCTATTTCCAGAACTTCCATCGAAATCCTGTTTTCCCATATGTTTTCGGTTGCTCACAGGATTACTGAGAACATTATTGATTAAGTTATCCTGCAACTCGCAAATACGCTTTGTAGTGTGGTCCAATAAACTTTGAAGCTCTACTTCAGCGTGTGAGCTTCAGTTGTATTTTCCGGATAACTTTTCTTATTCCTCTTGCAAATTGTTATCATAACAAAAAACTCCGTTCGCTTTCTTTCCCTATTCACTATCAAAATGTGAGAGGGTTAAGAATTAAAATTATAGATCTTCACCTGAATAGTATCGCTGAGAGTGCTGACTTCATTGTTTTCACAAAGACAATGCTTCAATTACCTATTCTGAATTATTCTGTGACAGTTTTGAATCATTCAGAAAACATCGTCCTTATCGTTCTGGTGGAGGTGTACTGATATCGGTAAAACTTCATATGTAGATAACGTGCTCATATCCCTCCTTCTTCGGATTTGAGTATATACTTGCTTCATGCTACAGCGATTTCGCATATATCTACATATAGAGTATCCGTCAACAGGATTCCTCCAATAACACTGTCTGAAGATAATAATCATCCTACTTCGCAGCTATCTTTTCAGCTCGATAAAGTTCCTCGTGTGGGGATTTTTAATCTCTTACACGTGTCAGATGTCTTAAGAAAACTGACTAAATTAAGTTAAATCAGTTATTACTCAGTACTGATTGGTCAGTTCTCAAGTATTGTTCTGATATTGAGACGGCATCGAATATTTTCTATTCGACCGTTTTCAATTACGTTTACACAACAGTGTCTACTTCTCTTTGTAGATTGTCTTGGTTCTCTCGAACTCTGTCTCGCTTAAAAAATATTAAATCTTTCCTTTTCAAAAAATACAAAGAAACGGGTTCTACTGTCCACAAAGATATAGATTTGTCTACTGGTGTTCCAAAAGGCAGTCATCTTGGTCTCTTACTCTTTGTATTATTTATAAATGATCTTTCTTTGGCAATAAATGATGCTCATTCATTAATGTATGCTGATGATGTAAAAATATGTTTGTTATAATCTGATGTTTCCCAACATAGTCTATTAAAAGCTGATTTAAATTCGCTACATACTTTGTGTTTAACAAACTATCGTAATTTAAATAATTTTAAATACTAATGCATGACATTTCATTGCAGGAAACCTCTTATTATGACCTACTTTTTGGATATTCCTAGCCTTAGTAGGGTAACACGTATTAATGACTTCGGCTTTATTGTGGACCCTTAATTAAGTTTTAACAATCATGTTGCTTCACTGTTTAATAAAACTAAAGATGATCTTGGTTGATTTTTGTCTTTCGAGAGAGGGCTCTTACTTCTCATTTGCTTGCTCAGCCCAAAAAATCATATGTTTGCAAGCGTAATTCTTCTCCTGATCTCCACGCTGACGTTGTTGTTGCTAGTTATCTCGGATCCAAGATAGGCGAAGTTTTCTACAACACTGAAGTTGAAATTCTCCATCGTCACTGACCGTCAAATTATCAAGTATTTCGCCTTGTCCTCATTCATCGCTAGACCCATGAGCCGAGACTGTTTTTCAATCTCTGAGAACGCCTTACTGACTGGCGTAAGCGAGCAGCATCACTTCCTTTTGGAAGATCGAGCCCGACATACTCTGTATGTAAGGGCACTGGCATAGGATGTATTCCATCAGAAGATTTAAAAAATCGCACGACAGAGCATCGCCCTGCCTGAAACCTCTCTTGGTATCAAAGGGGTCGGAGAGGTTTTACGCACCCTGACAACGCTTTGTTTGTTAGATAGCGTCGTCATGCAAAGACGGACAATCTCTGCCGGGATACCTAGTGCAGACAGGGCTTCGAAAAACTTCGATCGTATCGGCGTATCCAATGCCGCTTTGTTATTTTTCGGCTTTTTAATAACTGAATTGATATCGTTATAGTCCGATGGCTCTACAATAGTGCCATCATTAATTGGTGGATCCGGTGTCAATTCTCTATCGGCGGGATTGTGTGATTCATCGCCTCCGAGTAGGTTGGAAAAGTGACTTCTCCATAATCTCAGTGATTTCTGTTCATCCATTACCAGATTTCCATTGTCATCCTTACAGAAAGTTACTCCGGGTTTAATACCTTCAGTCAGACGCTTGATCTTTTGATAGAATTTTCGAGCTTTATTTCTGTCACGTAACATCTCAACATTCTCAAACTCCCGCCGTTCCTGCTGCTTTTTCTTGCGTTTGAAAAGGCGTTTCTCCGCTCTCCGTTTCCCGGAGCAGTCGGGAGAGTGTGTTTGAAAAGGCTGCGGCAGTCTGTTCTGATTGCAGCTTGCCGACGTCTAGCTTTCGCTGAATGTTGGAACGTGCGGCGTGCACTATGCTGAGCCTAATGCGTGCCTTGGCTGCGACAAGATAGTGGTCCGAGTCAATGTTGGGACCACGTAACGTTCGCACGTCCAACACACTCGATGCATGCCTTCCGTCAATCAAAACATGATCAATTTGGTTGCGTGTTATTTGATCTGTACTCAGCTACAGCTTGTGGATTTTGAGTTGTTGAATTCTGGTACTACTAACAACCATGTTCCGACCTAAATTTTTCCGACGGTTGGGCCAAAGATTCCTTCCTTCCCAATCTTGGCGTTGAAATCGCCAAGCACGATTTTGACATCGTGTTTGGGACAGCGCTCGTACAGACGTTCCAAACGCTCATAGAACTCATCTTTAGCATCTTTGTCTTTCTCTTCCGTCGGGGCGTGCGCACAAATCAAGCTAATATAAAAATAATTAGCCTTGATGCGTATAGCGGCTAGGCGCTCGTCAACAGGTGTGAACTTAGAGACGAGGCCACGTAGTTTCCTACTCACCACGAAACCACATCCAAATTCGTGCTTACTCGCATGGCAGCTTTAGTAGATGTCACAGGATGCTTTTTTAGAGCAACCCTGCCCTATCCATCGGATTTCTTGGATTGCGGTGATGTCTGCCTTGCCTTTTTTTGAGGACATCAACCAGCTGGATATTTGCACCATCCCAATTAAGGGTGCGGACATTCCAGATGCATATTCTTAAATCGTGATCATTATATCGTGTTCCGGGGTCTTCATCATACGGTTCCTTCCGATGCTTCCTGTTAGTTTTCATTGGAGATATAATTTTACAGTGACGGGTCCCATGCCCAGCGCACCAACCCGTAATTAAGGGGGGTAATTAGCTCACCCCTGAACAGTTTTTCAGAGGCTACCCAGGAGATACGTGTCCTAACGGACGTGTAAGTTGCTTGGACCCTTTGTAACAACAATCATTGTTGACCTTTCCCAAGTGAATGACTGTCAACAACTTTTCTCACAATGTGAACTTGAGCAAACGATTCCCAATCTCCCTAAACACAACATGCTAAGAACCCGTAAAATATCTGAAAAAATAGTAAGTACCATTCTTTGCAATAATTATTAATAGTACAATAAATCAAAAACAAGAATAAATTGTATAAGCTAGATTTATTATGAGTTAGTATTGATGCATTTCTGTTTGAACAAAAACATCTTGGATACTATACGATAATAACTCTTATTCCCTTATACCCTACACAACTTATATATGATGCATGTTGCATTAGGATTGGTACTTTGGGTCTGTCTGTTTTATTAAGTTTAATACATAATTAAGTATATGCTTAATTTTTAATGTTATCCGTCAATCTGGTCTGAGTTTATAATAAAGTTAAGTTCAATCGTTGGAAGATTATGTTTGATAAAGCTTGAAAAGCGCACCAAGTTCGCTTTTTTGAGATCAAACCTAACGTTATCCATGGTGACTGGTCTATTGTTAAGCTTTGTTTCGGTTAGCAGACAGACAGACAGACAAAGCCCGAAGAATTCTTCTATCTTGTTTCTAACGCCCCTGACGTTCCAGGCGAAGATAAATTCGTGCTTAATATACACCACTAATATGATATATGAAGAAATTTCAGCATGCCATATAGAACGAGCAGAAGATGCCTTTGCATGTCCTTTCTTCGTTTAATTGAAAAGTAAAGTCTTACGCTTTAACCTGTACTGCTTTGAAGGGTTTAGAATGAACTGTCTGCAGAGTGGTTGACACTAATTTTTGACGTTTAAAAGGAATTAGTATGATTGGTGCAACAAGCTGCACCGTCTCATTTCTGTCAAAATAAAGCCCCTAAAAAGTTTGTAGATGGCACACAAGAAATTGTTCAAATTGATCAATACCAGCATTGCATTAGACTATTTCCATCAGTTGCGTTGGAACGAACTTTAGTTCCATATGAAAAATTGTGTTGAACAACTTTTGTTGCGCAGTATTATATGCGCGGAGCAGTCCTGAGCGTAAACGCATTCGTTTGTGGCATATGGTTCTAAAATCAACTTGTAAGCCTTTCCTGGGTTCAACTACAAAGAAGATGCAAAGTACAACGATACAAGAACTGTGGCTCAAAAAGTTGAATTAAGATAAACGTTTCAAACTCTGGAGTGGCTTTTTTAGAACACTTAGTATATCATTTTTATGCACATGGTAACTATTTGGTTTTCAACATATAAAAGAGCTTCTGAAACTCTATTCAAATCGGCCATCATAGACTAGGCATATACGTTATTGGGTCTATTGCAGCGCTTTTCTGTTACGTTCTTTCGCACAAACTTATTATACTCTTGTCCTTTTGTGTATAGGGCATAAAAAGAGTTGGACAACAATGAAATGCTTTTAGCGAGTGAAATTAAGTTAACAAAACTCTGCAATGCAGGAGAAAGAGAAGCAGAAAGACGAATAGAGTAGCGTCGAAAAGTTTTTAATTTTTTTTTATTTTGGTGCTGTTTTTATTGAAAATTGAGTTAAAAAACTGAAAGTGTCGAGTCGAACATGAAATGCGTGTTCTTTATGTTTTTTTCTTTCGCTTTTGGCTGTTTTTTTTACCACTTTCATTCTTTTTTCATATTCTATATTTAAGTAAACGCCTCTCTTCATTTAAATGTCTCTCCATAAAAATCAGTCCACATAGTTAAATGATGTATCCGAAAAAAAAAATTACACACATTATTTAAAAATTTACATCGCCTCTGCAAAATATTTGTTTACAGAAAAGTTCCGAGCTCGGTCGACTATGACTTTGCTGTTGTTTTTTTTTTCACGGTTATTACAGAATACCAATACTTTTAATGAAAATCGCTCATAAAAATTCAAAGACCATTTTTTAGTTTCATTGTTAAACTTGTTTATGTTAATTGCATGACAATTGCTATTTGAATGTTTTACTGCCGAATGAGCAATCTTAAATCTTGTTGGAGACTTATATAGTTACAACGGCCCTAAGAGCATATCACAGGGCTGGCAGGTCATTTCTCATGAGTCGTGTTTAAATATGGCTTAGAGATCTTGCGAGTGGATCTGGGTGAGAGTTGAGTTAGCATTCGTAGTTCTGCTTGAAACGAACTATTTCAGTTTTTGGGATAGCAGTTGGGATGTTAAGATCATTGTGAATATGAGTATTGCGAATATACCAGGGTGCACCGTTGAGAGTTCTAAGTATTTTTGATTGAGCTCTTTGTATTATATCCATATTACTATAACTCGTATTGCTCTATAATTGTGAGCCGTACGTCCAAATAGTCTTGATTACTTTTAGCTTTATTTGTGTTTTCTTGGCTTCAATGTGTTTACGATAAATGAGCCGTCATTCATGATGAAGGCCGAGACGCACGAAGTCAATGGTCTGTGGGATCACAATGTTGTTTAGAGTCGGCGATGGACAAGTACCTCTGTTTAAAGTGAATGTGACGTGTTTTCTTTTTTGCTCATTAACTTTCATACGTCAGTTAGCTAGCCATGAGATGGTCTGCTATTATTCTAGTTGCTCTTATTGGGCATCGAGATCAACTTAAGATGGTTGTTTCATCAGCAAATTTGGATACTGTGTGTCTGTGATCCGTTGGTATGTCTGATGTGTATAGAACATATAACATAGGACCGAAAACGCTGCCTTGGGGTACTCCAGCTTTAATTTCAGACTCCTGTGTTATGTTGTCATTCTGTCGTACTGTGAATGCTCTATTGCTGAGATATGATTCAAGAATTTTGTATGTATTTTGGGGAAGCAATACTTTTATTTTGTACTTAAGTTCGTCGAGCCAAACGCGATCAAATGCTTGAGCTACATCGAGAAAGATTGCGGAACAGTATTCGCGGAGCTCGAACGCTATTCTAATCTCTGAGGTTAATTGGTTTACCTGTTCGATAGTGCCATAGTTTTTAAGAAACCCAAATTGGTGAGTGGGTATAACATTCTGCATGTGTGAGTTGATTTTTATAAGAACCAACTTTTCAAACAGTTTGGATAGACAGGTTAGTTAGCTTATGGGTCTATATGACGCTACCTGTGTTTTATCCTTCCCGGGTTCCGTGATCATGACTTTGACCGATTTCCGATATATGTTACAGCTGGGCTGGGAAGATCCATGATCATTTTTGGGAAAATTAAATCATGTTCTGCACCCTTCTTGGGATTGTGCTTGGCTTTTATCAGCTTATGAACTTCGTTGGTGTGATTTTTGAGGGGTTCAGAGTTGTTGAGAGGGAAGAACAACAGCGTTTGTTGACGGATTTGGCTTAAAAACAGTTCTTAAATGGGTTGCAAAAACTTCTGCTTTTTCTATGTGTGTGCGCGCCCACTTTCCAGTGTAGTTTATTATAGGTGAAGAGACTATAGCCGGTGGTTTAATGTCTGTTCGCGCTTTCCATAGGGGAAACTTAGAGTTTGTTGGAGAAAGACGTTCAATGTTTCGTCGCTGAGTGAGTTTTTTCTCGAGTTTAAGAACTTTGCTTAGCTCACGTTAAGCAATCTTTTGATTTTGCTTAGAGGTTGGAAATCTTAGACACTGCCATGGTCTTCTTAAACGCCGTTTCGTCATAACTAACTGTTCAATATGACTGTTGGTAAGACTGTGATTCATCGAATTGGCTGTAGATGGCTGTGGTGTGGAGTGTTGCGCTGCAGCAGTGAGAACAGAACTCATGGCAATGACAGAGTTTTCAATATCGATTTCGTTACTTATTGCTGGGTTCAGCTCGATATGACTGCTTACATACTTTTTATATTTAAGCCAGTTGGTTTTTTGTGAGGTGAGTTTATTGGGATACTCTTTCAGTTGAGGTTTTTCCAGTAAACTAAAAAGAACTGGAGAATGATCCTGAATAAGTTTTTCTGAATCCTCAAGGCGAACAAAGAGAAGTCGCATAGCTGAGATTGCCGAACTAATCAGAGAATTAATGAACAGTAAAATAAAGTAAAAGGTGGAGATCAATAATTTGGAAGACACATTTATTGTCACATCATATGTTCTACTTACTTTATTAACAACAGAAGATTGCTCAAACAGTTCAAAAATAATTTGGGAATGTGCAATGAGATGCTTGTTCCGACTACAATTATGGTTGATGATAAATCATTATGTGTTCGTCATCCAACTCATTATGAATGGTAAAATTTGTAGCGCCTTGACCCAGACAATAAGTAGTTCAAAAGTATCGAATTCAATTCAGATTGTCACCTCCATGCATATATACGTTTTTTTTTTAATATTTCTTACATTTGTAATAAAAACTTGATGTAACGGTATGTCAAATTAGTTCCCTCAAAGCAAAATTTTAAAATAAACTTGTGAAATTCCGGAGTAGTCCTAGACGAATGCAAAAAACACGAAGTCTCTATCTATTACCGTTTCCGAGATCCTTTCGTTCATACAGACGGACAGACGGACATGGCTATATCGACTCCTCTATCACTCCTGACCATAATGGGGGTAACTTTGGGGGTCTCCGACCATTATTTCTTCCTGTTACATACATTTGCACAAAACCAATAGGCTCTTGTACCTTCGGTACAGGGCCTAAAAAGGGGTGAGAGTGGAACATCGAATGATGGAAATACAACCAGAGAATTTTTCAATAATGCTGGTTTGTTCGCTAAAATAACAGGCGTAGATATGGACCTCATTAAAAGATGTGCTGCAGTATTGCAAACGTTATTTTTCGAATAAAATATTAATGTTGAAAAATTTAAGACATTGGCACTCAATATAGCCGAAGAATTTGCCATTATATATTCCTTGTATTACGTTCGATCTTCTGTTCATAAAATTATAAATTACGGTCCTGCAATTATTATAAATGTTCTCGTATCTATTAAGGAGCTGACTGAGGAAACTGCTGAGTCGAGAAATTTAGTCTGCAGCATACACGTAAAACTTCTCGTGTGGCAACAATTACAGATTATAATAATATATAATGAATTTTGTGTCTAGTATCTATCCTACTAATATTATAAATGCTAAAGTTTATAAGGATGTATGGATAAATGTTCTCCCTTACGATTAAACCGCTAAACCAATTGGTATGCATTTTGGTATAGAGATAGATGGGACGATGGAAAAGAATATAGACTTCTTTTTGACCAAAATGATGGTGGCGTTGCCCCACCCTCATATAAACAAAAAAAAAATTGCTATACATTTCTATCGATTTGAGCTACAGAGAAAATCGAAGAAATGTCGTTGGAATAGGGAGAAGTAATCCTGATAAGTTTGGTCAAAATTGGATGGGGCGATACACCGTTACACTTCCCACTATTTTATTTTTTGATTGGGCTTTATAGTTGAAATTTCGTATGAATGGTATTGGTGCTTCGGTACAATTGATCTTAGCTTTTTTCATCTGATCGGTTTGAAAATCGGTGTGCATACTTTGCGTAATTAATAATGAAAATTTTCACTTGCAACCAGGAACGATTCGGTATGTTTAATTCACAACTAGTTCAACCCGACAGCTAGGTTACAAACAAATAACGAATCTCAGGTTAACGGACCATTTTGGTCCAGTTTGGCAACAAAATAATTTCTACTAAACGTCATATTTCCATGCTTAATAAATCGTTTGAGCTATTACTTTTATGTTGAATGTTTATCCAATTTCATACAAACTTAGTTTCAAAGCCAACGTTAGCAACGTTATTTAGACTCCGATGCTGTTGCTAAAATCCAATTGCAAATGCCTCGGATATTTCAACTTCAAGTATTTATGATGAAAATACCGAAGCAAGTGACTCTGAAGCAGAAAGTGAAGAATATGCGCCTGCTGCCAGCACAGTAGATTCATTGTTAATTGAAAAAACAAATAAAATGCAATGCTGGTGCAGACGCTAAAGGAAGTTGAGTATGCAAAATGTGAGGACCGGCAACTATGCTCTTTTACCTGAGACTCCAAACAAAAACAAAACCCATGTTGCCAGCTGCTGTGCCTGTCCTTTTTCTTTTATTGCACCCTTCTCCTCTCTGCATCATTGCGTCAGTTTACTTCCTCGTATTCACGCAAAATTATTCAAGTTTTCTTGCTACAAATGTTTTATTATATTGTTCATGGCATCGAACTAGCATGGGAAGTTACATTAGTGACGATAAAATAATGCTTCGAGAATTAGCATTACACAAGCAGGAGAATGTCTTTATTTTCATCTCCTCTGCAGAAGCAAGTGGTCACTCATCAAGAACTGGTTTAAAATGAAATAAAGTTTAATTTTTGGTAAACAAAAAAATAATTTCGTAGGCGGAACAAATATTTTTGCGTTGCTAGGGCCAATTTACAGAAGGAAGTGGTTTTCATAGTATGTATTCTTATTGAAGCTGATATTTAACTCATAATAACAGAGGTATTAGAGCATACAAACTGTTGTACGAAGCTTTAATGCATGAATTATTCTCAGGTTTAGGAAAGAGTCGATAAAATCAAGGTAGTGATCGAGATAGACCGTCATAATAGCAGCCGTACCATCGCTCGGGAGCTGAATATCAGTCATATAACCGTTCAAAGGCATTTGAAGAAGTTTTGCTAAACAAAAAAACTCGAGATTTGGGTGCAACACGAATTGAAACCAAAAAACCTCATGAACCGAATTTCCATCTGCGAATCGCTGCTGAATCGCAACAAAATCGAACCGTTTCTGAAGCGAATGGGGACTTGCGATGAAAAGTGGTCACTTACGATAACGTGAAGAGCAAACGGTCGAGGGTGAAGGGTGGCGAAGCGGCTCAAATGGTTGCCAAGCCCGGATTGACGGTCAGGAAGGTTTTGATGTGTGTTTGGTGGGATTGGCAGGGAATCATCTATGGCCAAACGCTCAATTCGGTCCTCTACTGTGATCATCGCGCCAGAAGCTTCGGGAGTTCGGATGGGAGGTCCTTATGCATCCATCTTATAGCTCGCACCTGCCACCATCGGATTACCATCTCTTTCTCAGCATGTTGAACGATTTAGCTGGCGAGAAATTGGTCTCACTGTCTCACTTTTTTGGCAATAGGAAGCAAGCTTCTATGAGCGGGGCATAATGAAGTTGGAATCTCGCTTATTTGAACTAAATCCGATGATTGTACGCAATTTTAAAAAGATTTGAAATAAAGGCGAAAATACGAACTACTTTCTTTTCCAACCCTATATATATATTAGTGGAGTATGATGATCCAACAAAACATTTCAAATTACAAGGCTCTTCATTAGTACTTGACTTAAATTCGAACCATTTTGATTTTTTTGTCACTTATTTCATGCAGTAAAACCCAATCTGTCCATATGATGATCCTTGGCGCTGATACACACTCTCAGCTGTCAAAAAGTTTTTTCCCCAACAAGTTATTGCACAAATGGCGGGAAATTTAAATCTTCAGTGAATTCTGTGACACCCTTTATAAGTATGTATGTATATATTGTAAATTTCACGTCAATTGTCCACCCAAAATGAGAACACCCTCTGATTTAACCACAATTCTTTTTTATATCAATTTTTAGTAATTTATGAGCCAAGTATTTTTAAATTTTATTAAAAATTGGCGGAGTCCCACTCAAAGTATTGGATTTTTTGATCGATATGCTCTATTTTCTATTTTTTTATTATACTTGAGCAGAAAGATATAACAAATGTTCGCGACAAGGTTTTTATAGATTTTTGCGTGGGCTTTCGATTGATGAAGTCCGTTTTGAATTTTTTTTATTTACCCAAAATTAATATTTAAATTTTTCGCTTCTTGGGGTACGATTTTTTGCTTTTTTTTATTTGTAATAGAAAGCTGAGATTTTTTTTTAACAAAATACTTGATTTTGAATGCATTATATGTACCGTTAGAAAATCGAGCCCCATATCAATGTGATGTCTCTCTTCTATCGCGAATAACAAAATTTTTTTAAGTTTTATACTGAGTCGGGCTGTGCCCCACCCCCCATATAGGCGATAAACAAAGTTCTACCTATCTTTGCAACCGTTTGAGAGACAGCGATGAACTTAGAAGCATTCCGGTTAGGTTTGGTTAAAATTTGAGAAGGCTATGCCACGCCACCATATTAGCGATAAAAAGTATTCAATATATTTTTGCATTTTTTACTGGGCGCAACAATTCGTGATAAAAATATATAATAATAAAGAATATTTATTTTTAATTATTGATTAATAATGTCGTCTTTGATTCAAAATTTGTACATTAATTAAAAGTAACTTAAAACTAAAAGTCAATTTGCTGCCATTCAGACCCGCTGGAGAAATTTTTTTGGCCGACTAGTTGACTGACTTTTCCCTTACTCACATGCTAGGAATTGGTTGAAGCGGACGCAGTTATGATAATAATAAATGAATACGCTTCAGCTTTTCAGACTTTTAGATACACTATAGCCCCTATTAAACCTCAAATATTTATAGATCCGGCTCCGTGTGGAATATTTTATTGGGATTACTTTATGATACACCAAATTTGTCGATCCAAGCTAAACTAAACCACATCAAAATGATTAAAAAAAATCAAAAAAAGGGGCATGGGGCTACAATATGGACCAAATGAGATGTTTCAACTAAAATAGAATGAAAAATAGTATTTTATGGGTACCAACCAGAGAAGATTTGGTGTGTCTACATCGACTTTACTTTTTATATGGGCTACTCTCTTTTAGTGATTAGGATAAACGAAAATGTTGGCATTTTTTACTGAATTAAAAAAAAAAGAAGAATTGATTACTCATACAAAAACCCAAAAAGAAGGGATAGATTCGTATGAAGGCTAACTCGTCTTGTGGTCCGATAAGCACTAACATTTTATAGTTTATAAGGACAAACTTTGAGTTTCCAGCTAAATTAACAACAACAATATACATTTTTTTTGTATTCCAAGCATCTGAAAATAAGGGTAGTTTTGTATGGTAAGAAGCAAAACGAGGGGGCCAGAAAGTTCGTCTAAAAATGTATTTTACTACATACTTTCGCATTCTTATATACTTTTCTTTGTTTTATTGAACTATTTTTGTTGTACTGAAATGTGGTCCTAACCAATCTGAACTACTTATACCAAAAAAAAAAAAAAAAAAAAATGCTGCGAACTACGAGATACCCTGATCCTAAACATTTGTTTAAAGATTACCCATTCTATTAGTCACCAGAGAAGTTTTCAATAATATTTTTTATTTCTTTCATTGTTTTGTGATAGAAGTGACTTATGATAACTAAAATTAGATACAAATATTCGTGTGCCTACTATATACCTTTCTCTCTTGGTTTCAAGAGAGAAGTTATCCTAACTAACTTACTTAAATGGCCGTTAACCGTCTACCGGTCATGTCCGGCATTGAGGACGGCGCTAGCCTCAATAGTCTTGTGCGCGCTGTCGTCAGTCATTTTGAATTCAAAGTAGGGACATATTTCTCCATACCTGGTCATTCCAACGCATGCCCGGTCGTCCTCTATTTTTGCGTTACCCAATCAAGTTTGGGCCCCCCATGTAAACCATGCGTGCTGGAGCTCTTTCATCCATTCTGCTGGAATTTTATGGACTATGTCAACCTCATCGTACAGGTACGTAAACTAGTCGCCGACTCTAATACGACCTAAAAACCTGCGAAGAATCTTCCTCTCAAAGACTTCAAACGCTATTTCATCTGACTCAATCACGTTCCATGCCTCGACGCCATACAATATGACCGGGAGTATCAGCGTCTTATAGATCTGATTTTTGTCTTTCAAGAGAGCGCTTTACTTGCTTAGCCCAAAAAAGTATCTGTTTGCAAGCGTGATTCTTCGCTTGAACTCCAGGCTGACGTTGTTGTTGCTGGTTATCTCGGATCTATGAGAGACGAAATTTTCTACAGCACTGTAGTTGAATTTCTCCATCGTCACTGACCGTCCAAGACGAGATAACGGAGTGCGAGAAGACACCAAGTACTTCGTCTTGTCCTCATTCAGACCCATGACCCGAGACTATTTTTTAATCTATGAGAACTCCTTACTGACTCGCCGTTCCTGCGTGCCGATGATATCGATGTCATCGGCGTAAGCGAGCCTTTTGGAAGATCGAGCCCGACATACTCTGTATGTACGGGCACTGGCGTAGGATGTATTCCATCCGAAGTTTGAAAAATCGCACGACAGAGCATCGCCCTGCCTGAAACCTTTCTAGGTATCAAAGGGATCGGAGTAGTTTTTCCTCACCCTGACAACGCTTTGTGTGTTAGATAGCTTCCTTATGCAAAGACGGGCAAACTTTGCCAGGACACCTAGTGCAGACAGGGCGTCGAAAAACTTCGTTCGTATCGGCGAGCCGAAAGCTGCTTTATAGTCGACAAATAGGTGGTGAGTATCCTTTGTTTAACTCACGGGTCTTTTCCAAGATTTGGCGTAATGTGAATATTTGGTCACTGGTCGACCTTTTTGGTCTGAAGCCACACTGATATCGTCCTATCAGTGAATCGTATATGGCTTCAGCCAATTACACAATACGCGCGACAGAATCTTATATGCCAATGGAAAGAAGACTTATTTCGCGGTAGTTGGCGCAAGCAGCGAGGGTCTCCTCTCTTAAAGATAGGACAGAGGGCACTGAGATTCCAGCCAAGTTGAGTGCATGCGTCCTAACCAACGCCTCGCCGACGGTCTTAAATAATTCAGCTGGCAGCCCATGAGAGCCTGCCGTCATTATCATTTTTCAGCTTTTTAGTAACCGGATCGACCTCGTTGTAGTCCGCTGGCTCTACAATAGTTCCATAATTAACGGTGGTTCCGGTGTCATCTCATCGGCGAAATTGTGCGCTTCATCGCCTCCGCCTAAGTTGGAAAAATGGCTCCTCCATAATCTCAGTGAATTCCTGTTCATCCGTTACCGGATCTCCATTTTCATCCTTACGGAAAGTTCCTCCAGGCTTAAAACCTTCAGTCAGACGCTTGACCTTTTGATAGAATTTTCGAGCTTCATTTCTGTCACGTAACATCTCAACATCCTCAAACTCCCGGCTTTTTTGCTCCTTTTTCTTGCGTCTGAAAAGGCGTTTCTCCTCTCTCCGTTTCTCTTGATATCGCTGTCTAACAGCTCGCATTGCGTCCCGACTGCAGAGTTCGCTGATAGGAAGCGTTATTCTCTGCTGTAGCATTGCGACACTCTTCGTCGTACCAAAACATTCTTCACAGGTTTTGTATAACCAATGACATCCTTGGCAGCCCTATCAATGGAGCAGGATGATATGTTTCCACTGCTCACATATAGCTTGAGAAGACAGAGTGCGTTTCCCGGAGCTGTCGGGAGAGTGTGTTTGAACAGGCTGCGGCAGCATGTTCCGATTGCAGCTTGAAGACGTCTAACTTTCGTTGCATGTTGGAAAGTACGACGTGCACTACGCTGAGCCTAGTGCGTACCTTGGCTGCGGCAAGATAGTGGTCCGAGTCAGATATCCGAGAAGATATCCATGGATTGTAATTATTTTACCATGCTTTTTTCACCATGCACAAAACTAGCAGCAAGAATAACAATAGCGTCTCTCTCTTTTTCCAGCTGCGACTGCATCGAAATTGTCGAATATTTGTCGTTATTTCTCCAAATGGCAATATGAAACTTCAAGAAGCTTAATTAATTGTCTATGCCATGAGGAAACTAATAATTAGCAGCAGCATCAGCTCTACGAGCTGCTACGTATTATAGCTCATGCAGCTCCAGCTTTGCTGCTGCAAAACTCCTTCAGCGGATTTATACATTTTATGCCTTCGATTGGCGTAATTGAATACATCATCGTTGAACCTACTTCGATGTATATTAAATTTTTAAATTTTTCAGTACCGACTGCAAATACCTTTAATCGTACACAAATTTTAACAGAAATGAAGTTTTTAGAAAAATTGCTTTAATGGATAATAATAGGTTTTAGTTAGTTTTTTTCCTTTAAATGTACAATTTAATGAATCAAGGGAGAGAGTTATGTACATAGATAGAAAAAAGTTAAATAATATAAAGAACAAAATTTATCAAACAAATTATTAGAAAAGTTTTGTTGATGATGTTTTTTTGCACGGCTTTGCCTTCATCTGAAAATACCAACACCACCAGAGGCAACTTGAGCAACTCCGTCGGTGTATCCCCTGTCAGTCGGTTTGTAAGTACGCACATCCATTTGTTCGTTTGTCTAACTGTCATACGCTACTTCACAACCGCAAATGAACAAACTTTGGCAAACAACAAACTTATTTATGATGAACAACAAAATCGAACGAACCGAACAACACAACAAAAACGAGACAGGGACAAAAACGAATACAAATTCAAATCCATATGGAAGTGAATGACTAGGAGTAACGCGTAATGAAATTCAATGCATATTCCAAACGTGCGTGTTTCTCGGTCTACCCATATATTTGACTATCTGTTTGTCTGTCTGTCTGTCTGTCTGTCTTTCGATTTGACTGATTCTATATGCTGAGATACGTCTGCATGTACGAGTATATCTGTAGCCATGACTGTATCTGTGCATGAATAGTTCGTCGTAAGTCGCGTGACACGTACGTGATGTTCATATTTTCATAGATTCAATAATTTATAAATTACTTATCGAAAGAAATTCGTTATATTCGTTCCTTCCTTCATTCATTTATTTGTAAGTTCGTTCATCCTGCCTGACTTTCTGGCAAGATTTACTGGAAAGTACATTGATCTATGTAAAGGAGTTTTGATACGTGATAATTATGTGGAAGGGCGGAACTGTTGTGGACCTATACTCAAATACGTACAGCTTTATTAAGATTCTTGAAGTTTCACATTGGCATTTGGAGATTAAATGACATACAGACGTCAATTTTGATACAGTTGATGCTATGCGTATGCATGCCATCTTTTAGACAAGCAATGAGTTAGAATTGTTGAATTCAGTGATGCGTTGATTGTTTCATATAAATAAGCAATGCTACTGATTTAATAGGGTCCTTACTATTATTTACATATTTATAAACTGCGGAGGTATTTCTAAAAGATGCATTGTACAAAAGTGAGGACTTAGAATTATTACTTACAGTAATCTCCTAATGCTCTCCAAATGTTGAAAGGAATCGAGAAGGTAGTCAACCAAACAATCTTGCCCACATAGGGTGCAGTTCAAGTGACTACCTCCGTTAAATATGTGCAAGTGCGTCAGTGCTGTATGCCATATGCGAAGTTAGGAAGACCGATTCTGGTGCAAGATAAATTAAATGGGATGTATCTGTGCTGAAATTCTGGCGCTAATTGGTGTATATAAATAATAGGGAGAGGCAGCAATGTGCATCGTTGCCTTGTCTGAGTTTCCGTTGCTGCAACCGCACGCAATTAAAACAAGTGGTCGAATTTCTAGAGATTGGAGGAGTTGATTCAAAACAATTAAAAAATTCAAAACTTTGGATTGCAATCGGTTCAGATATCTGGCAAAAACTACATCAATAGTGGCCCCAGAATTTCTTGTTGTTTAACATTGATTAAGTCAATTAATGGTTGCGACTCTGCTGATGCGAAATTCACATTGAAATCTCCACTGAAATTCATGGGTATTTTGTAACGAGCGGTGCAAGATACCCATCGATAAGCAAACTATTTGGGATATTATTATCGCCTACTAAACTATTGTATCTACAGATAATGGCACTTTAATCACTTGTTCTCAAATCCCGTATTATCCGTGCACGTCTTCCAATAGCCTGATTTGCATGAAGGGCAGTTTTGGAGAAATTAATCTCGCTGACACCAAATCTAATAGGGTTAAGTGAGCGGGCAGCTCTGGATATTTGAAACCTTTATAGGTCGACATTTGTTTTTTTTTTTTTCGAAGCTTGACTGCAAGTCGAAAATGCTCTGAAATTTCTTCTGTCGATTTGTGGTATGATGGTGTACAAAATCTCTTCTTGTTTAGGGACTGAGAAGTTCAAGTCTTCACAAAACCATAATCTATCACAATTGGAGCACGTGTGTGCATGGATTTTGCAAATGAAATAGGACATAGTATTTCTGAACGGATTTTTCGTGCTGAACACGAATTTGAGGCTCAAAAACTTTCCATCACAGCAAGTTTTCGAGAAAATAGTGGTTGAAAACCCTAAAAACAGGGGTTTCTGCCAATTTTGAAGTATTGTACAGCTAAATCCTGACGTGCTGACAAACATTGCTGACATCAGAAATTTATAGGCTTTATCATGTCCTTTATAAATGAGCCACTTGCCGAACTGTTCGCATGCACCCTTGGAACAGGAGGTCTGCTTATATCTAGAGATGCGAGAAAAAATCTAAACAGAACAATGAATTGAAATTCGGTACACTACAATAAAACGTTCAGTACTATAAAGAGGGTTTTCGGAAATCGCTGATTACGAATCTGAATTCAAAATTTAGAGGATTCAATATGGCGGGACATCAAAATTAAAAATTCTATTATATTTAAATAAAACGTAGTACCTAGGGGTTTTCGGGGCCAGTGATTACAAATTTGAAGTCAGATTTAAAAAAAAAACAAGGTGGAGGATACAATATGGTGATCCCGAAAACCCCTAGCTATGATGCTTTATTGAAATGTTACTGAATTTTAAAATTTTTATGTTCTCATACAATTTTTTTCTTCCACCTCTACATATAAGACACCCCCTCTTTAAGGGTGCGCACTGGGCAGAAATCATGAAATAGTGGATAAATATCGAAATGTTAAAGAATTCTCATTAAACTTGGTATTCAAGGGTATTTAAGGTTTATGATTACGAATCTGATATTTATATTAAGCGTATTTTTATGGAATATGTAACTCGGGTGTTTTCAGCGTCGCTGATTACGAATCCGAGGTCCGATACGCAAAATTCAAAATGTCGGGTGCAATACAAAATTGTTTAAAAAATTGTTGAATTGTATTGAAACTGGGTATCTGATGATGTTTGAGATATTGAATATAGTAACACAATTGTTTTGAATATAAATATGTGTGTTTAAAAAAAAAACAAAGTAGTATTCGATTCTTAATTTAAGATATCGCTCAATATGCCAATTCTGTATGAAATGTTTTAAACAATAGTTTTCAATGATTTATTTCGTGTACATACAAATTTTTTTGTATATAAAATTTCAGTATATAATGTACCAAGTTGTGAAGTTCTGCGACAATGTCGACTATAAAATAATTTTGGACAAATTGCGAGACGACTTTATTCAGAAGTGGACCTCGATGAAACCCTCGCCCTGCACCGGGCTAGAAAACTACATAACAATTGGTGTACTTGGTGCCGGTGCATTCGGACGAGTGACACTCGTCAAAGAGAAACGAACTCATCAGTACTACGCCGCTAAGGAGCTACTTAAGGATCAGGTCGTCAAGCGGAAACAGGTGCCGCATGTTTTAAGTGAGAAACGGGTATTAGCGTCGATACGTTTTCCCTTTGTCGTCTATTTGGTTGCATCTTTTAAGGACGACACTAGCATATATATGATATTACCGTTTGTACAGGGCGGGGAGCTCTTCGTCTACCATCGAAAGTGAGTTTGCAAAGTGTTCGTATATAATAAATCTCTCACGATTTTGCTGTGTTGGTTTTCTGCTGCTTGCAGAGTGCAAAAATTTAACGAGAAACAGTCACGTTTCTATGCCGGTCAAATCTTTCTGGCTCTCGAGTATCTGCACTACATGAACATGATCTATCGTGACTTGAAGCCGGAAAATATTCTGATCGACAGTATAGGCTATTTGAAACTCACCGACTTTGGCTTTACGAAACGTGTTGAAACACGTACGCAGACACTCTGCGGAACACCTGAATACATGGCGCCTGAGATTATTCAGTCGAAGCCCTACGGCAATGGCGTTGACTGGTGGGCATTTGGTGTATTGATTTACGAATTTAGTGCGGGATATTCGCCCTTCTTCAATCGCAATCACGACGAAATGGATATGTATGCAAGGATTTGCGAAGGCTCGTACAAAATGATGTCCTCCTTTAGCCCTCATTTGCAGAATCTGATAACACACCTTCTTCAACCGGATATGTCAAAACGGTAAGTTTTAGCAACATTGTCTCCGTTTTCATGGATACGCCTTTGACTGATAGGAAAAACTTTTTAATGTCTACCGATTAAAACTTTAAATTAAATTTAAATTTATGCATTAGATATGGCAATATGATCCTGGGTAACAAGCGCATAAAGGAGCATCCTTGGTTCGGTGAAGTCGATTGGATCGGTTTACTTAATCAGCGCATACCTCCACCATATATTCCAACACTATCAGGTGATGAAGATACATCACAATTTGCTAAGGTCAAAGAAAAAGCGCAATCCAAGCCGAAAATGAGTGCGTGGATTAGGGCCGATCCATTTCTTGAGTTTTAAGTATAATTTGTAATTATGTAAATATAAATTTGTAGTTTTAGTCTCGGCAAATCATACAATTCGGTATACAAAATTAAAAGAATTTAAAGTGCAATATGGAAGGTTTTTATGAATTGTATCTGATTATGAAAACATTATTGATTGCGCGAAAGTGAACTACTCAAGTGAACACCTCCAATTTTGACCAAACTTACGATGTGATCTTTGATTCCATTACTATGTGTATAAAATTTTTCTTCTCTGTACTTCAAAAGAATGCAATGATGTAACGAATTTTCTTTATTGCTTTTATGAATTTTGAGCAAACTTATGATATCATATTTCATCCCTCTACCTCAAATTGATGCAAAGATATGATAAATTTTGTTTATCGCTTATACGGGGGGCAGGACACCGCCCTCTCTGACCCTGACCAAACTCATGAGTTGATTTTCTTTCGATCCCATTACACTCTTACATCTCAAATTAATCCAAGTTCACCCTCTTCGAAAATATAGGCAAATTATTTGTACGTTTTTGATTGCGTCTTTATTCAACAAAATCGATTCAATTTTTTTTTAAACTCATCACCTTCTTCCTTTAGTATTATTAAGCATCCTTCGTAATGGTCCTTATCAGAAACAGACTGCGAGTCTGATTCGTTTTCAAATTAATTTTTTTTTTTGTCTAGACAGCAACTCCAGAAGACTTAATACTTCTTTCGGAAGAAATTTTTCCTGTTTTCTTTCTCTTTCATTTGAACTGACACTCGATAATAATGGATCTGACGAATCTATCGCGCATTGGAAAGGTCAATCATAGTATTTTTTCTTGTGTGTGTATTGTGAATGTTTTGTAGAATTTATTTCGTGCTTCTGAAGTATTTTCGCCTAAGCTTCCAAGTGGAAGCAACGTTTATTAAAACGCCTTTGGTGGTTTATTGAGCAGCAAACTTATGTGCAAAAACTAACTTGGTTTAAAAAAAAAAACCCAATCAGTTGCCGATTGCTTGCCAAAAAAAAAAAAAAAAAAAAAAACAAAAACATATTTTCATTATATCACTCCATTTTTCAAAAGTTTTCGACCGTATAGGAGTTCTACAATAGTCGAACAGCTTCAAGAATGGAACGCTTTTCCCAAAATCAATATATTTATAATAAACTTTATATTAAATCGGAAAGCTATGGTGAAAGTGAGTTCACAACTATCTAAAATAGTTTCATTACATAATGGAATGCCTCAAAGATTTCCATTTTCGGTCATTCTTTTTTTATTGGATATATTTTTTTATTGGGATCGTTTGGTTGATGTCCTCGAAAGATGCAAGGCTAATATCACCGCAATCCAAGAAATCCGATAGATAGGACAGGGTTGCTCTAAAAAAGCATCCTGTGACATCTATTACAGCTGCCATGCGAGTAAGCACGAATTTGGATGTGGTTTCGTGGTGAGTAGG
>JAWNNP010003790.1:0-13403 GCA_035044805.1 Leucophenga maculata | reverse complement strand
AGATACATAAATGCTGTGTTGCGAGAGTTAATTGAAGATGGTACATTAATGACATATATGGACGATATAATAATCCCAGCATATGAAAAAGAGGGTATTGAGAAGTTTAAAAGGTTCTTAATGGTGGCTGAAAAGTCTGGATTTAGAATCAAGTGGGAAAAATCACAATTGTTGAAAAGGAAAATATAGTTTCTTGGATACACTATCACAGATAGCTGTATTTTCCGATGCCGAAAACTAGAAAATCTTTAGAACGATTTTTAGGACTAACTTCATATTTGCGTCGATTCATTCAGGGTTACGCATTAGTTACCAAACCACTCACAGATTTATTACGATTAAGTAAATCTAGCCGTAGAGACGAAAAAATAATTAAGATGTCGATGAGTAAATTACTAGTGTTAAAAATTTACAGTCCTAAAGCATATACTGAGGTACATACCGACGCTTCGAAGTTCGGGTATGCTGCCATGTTGATGCAAAAAGATTCCGAAGACCAGGCAATGCACCCCATTGAATATTGGAGTAGAAAGACGGAACCATATGAAGAGAAGTATTGTGCTTATGAAATAGAAGTATTAGCTGTTGTGAAGGCAATAAAAAAATGGCGTTTGTATTTGTTAGGTATAAACTTTAAGATCGTTACAGATTGCAATGCATTTACACAGACAATGAAAAAGATTGATGTTCCAGTGTGAGTAGCGCGGTGGACCATGTTTTTGCAGGATTTTAATTCCAATATTGAGCATAGAGCAGGTTCACAAATGAGACACGTTAATGCACTGAGCCGAATCTCATGTCTTTTGATTGAGGATAGCTTTAAATACAGTCTTAAAGAAGCTCAAGATGCTGATTCTTGGATTAAAGCTGTCAAAGAGGTGCTTAATGTAGGCAGCTATGATAATTTCTTTGTACGAGAAGTTATTCTATATAAGGATCCCACTAAAGAACTTTTAGTGGTACCAAGTTTAATGGAAGAAGAAATCATTAAGATAGCGCATCGTGAAGGACATTTTGGTTGGAGAAAAACAAAGGATTTGATTGAAAGTACATACTATATTGAAAAGATTTCAGATAAAGTTGAAAAAATTGTGAAGAGTTGTGTAGAATGTTTAAATGTTGAGGGTTAACACGGGGAAAAAGAAGGTCTGTTAACGCCAATTGACAAAGCTAGTGAACCGTTAGGAACTTATCATGTTGATCACGTAGGTTTAATGACAGAAACGCAAAAGATGTATAATCATATTCTAGTTATAGTGGATGGGTTCTCGAAGTTTGTTTGGCTGTATCCAACAAAATCGACAGGAGCAGAAAAAGTTGTTGACAAATTAAAGAAGCAAGCATCTATTATTGGAAATCCAAAGAGAATAGTGAGCGATAGAGGGTCAGCTTTTACATCCAGTATTTTTAACGAGTATTGCGAAATAGAAAATATTCAGCTTTTACAAATTGCGACAGGAGTACCAAGAGGCAATGGACAGGTAGAAAGAATGCATAAGATTGTGGTTCCAATGATTTCAAAGATGTTTCATGAAAATCAAACTCTGCGTCGATCGAGTGCAACAAATAATAAATAACACTCCCCCGAGAAGTACGAAGTATTCACCTCTAAAGAATCTTACAGGGTTAGAAATGCGTATTACTAACAGCACAGTTACTTTAATGTTTAAAAGAGGTTGAAGTTGAAGATTTGGATTTAACTAGAGACTCTATAAGACAGAGAGTTAATGAAAACATAGCGAAAATTCAGGGCGAAAATCGCAAAACCTTTCATAGGAACCGGATAGTCGAAACAAATTACAATCTAGGAGATTTAGTTGCGATCAAACGTACTCAATACGGAACAGCAATGAAACTAAAGCCAAAATATTTTGGGTCGTATAAGATAGTTAAAAAGAAGATTTATGGTCGTTATCAAGTAGAGAAAGTTGGAGAACACGAGGGACCTCACTACATCAGTCGCAGAATTTATGAACAAATGGATAGAACTTTTAGTAGTACCAAGTTTAATGGAAGAAGAAATCATTAAGATAGCGCATCGTGAAGGACATTTTGGTTGGAGAAAAACAAAGGATTTGATTGAAAGTACATACTATATTGAAAAGATTTCAGATAAAGTTGAGAAAATTGTGAAGAGTTGTGTAGAATGTTTGAATGTTGAGGGTTAACACGGGGAAAATGAATGAATGGTCTGGAAGGCCGAATGTAGGAGGAGTGCAGACTAGAGCAGCAACACGACACATGTTGGGTGTGAGCGACGACCGAACATAAAACGTGGGAAACATACATAAAATGAATTGACAGTAGACTGACAAGAGAGTTGTTGCTCAGCGTTGAGAGTGAAAAGTCATATCGCGGTTGTTGTGTGCGGATTAAATCCATCAAGTCTTTGGTGCTGACTTGGCGGAGAATAAAGAAGAATAATAAGAAGATTTGTAACTCAATTTGTATTAAACTTAAGTAAAAGCCTATATTAACTTTAATTAAAACTATATATAATCAATAAATTAAGGAATATCCTTTATGATTCAACAATACAATAAAGTGTATCCTACATTAATATAAATGCGAAACTTAAAAAAAAAACAAACAAAAAAGCATGTTGCAAATAAAATTAAAAATCTACTTTTTTATTTTTTATTCATATTCTAAAAATCACACGATAGGCCATTATTAGGCCCTGTACCGAAGGTACAAGAGCCTATTGGTTTTGTGCAAATGTATGTAACAGGAAGAACTAACTGTCGGAGACCCCCCAAAGTTACCCCCATTATGGTCAGGAGTGATAGAGGAGTCGATATAGCCATGTCCGTCTGTCCGTCCGTCCGTCCGTCTGTATGAACGAAAGGATCTCGGAAACGGTAATAGATAGAGACTTCGTGATTTTTGCATTCGACTAGGACTGCTCCGGAATTTCACAAGTTTATTTTAAAATTGTGCCCCTCCCCCCTTCCCCATTAAATCACCCCTTAGGGTAAAAATTTCTTCGGCACAAAAAAAATTTAGTATACCAGTATAAAGTTAACGTCCTTCTAAACCAAAATCAAAAAAGTTCATCAAAATCGGATAATAAATGACGATTTTATAAGCAATTGAATTTGAACGACCCCCCTTTTCTTTTCATTCATATTCGCGCAGTGAGAAGTGGTCATGTGTTTGGTCATAAGCTCGGGAAACATTTAATGTGTTTCTTAGGCGACCTGAACTGGTACAGGGCCTCTTACAGTCGGTTACGCCTGACTGTATTTTCTTACTTGTTTTTTTACTACAGCCGCTAAAAAAGAACCACAAAGTATTCAATAGCTCTCACTCACTCAGTCTCTCTCTCTCTCTCTCTCTCTCTGTAACATTAAATTGAAGCTGGAGGCTTTTAATAAAGCGTAAAATCTGGAGAGTGATCAGTGTTCACACAGTGGCATAGCGGGCAACTGGGCCTCGCTAGCGGCATTTTATTAAAATTTTCACATTAGAAACAGCTGTAATTGTTTTGCGCAAAACGACAATGAAAACTTTCATTATATTTTTAATAGCTCTTTAAAAGCCTTGCACACTGCTGATGATCAGCTGTTATCTGCCAAACACAACAATTGTTTCAGCAATCACTGTGAATTTTGCAAATAATATTAAACTGTTTTAAAAGTTTGTCATCAAGGTATCTATTACATAGAAAATCAATGTTTGTGACCGGTCTACGCACCCACAGTATCGTTCACCTGTCTTTCATGGAGTAGAACTATCCAAGGTCACCTGATATCAATCTAATGTTTATTTTTTTCATTGTGCGTCCAAAATGGCAAATATGAACTACTATTACGTACTAGTCTTTAAATTATGGCACTTTTTAGGAACAAACGGACCCTAGTATGGCACAGAGAAACTGCCTGCAAAAAAATTTCTCGCCATAGCAAACTATGCATATGGTAAGTCGTGTTGATTGAAAGATCTTCCAAAAATTTTGGACGCCCAGAAAAAAAAAAAATCTATTGTCAGGGCTTGCTGTAGAAGTCCCACCCGATGCATTGTTGACAGCTGCAGTCTATATAAAACTGGAAAGCGCAGTGCTTCAAAAGTGGTATCAATGCTAAATGCCGACAATGAGTTTAGCAGCATGGCTATAAAAACTTTGAACACCCCACAGCGGCTTCCGACAAAATTTGTAAATGTTGGAGTACACTTGGAATTTGTCTAAAAAATCCGCAAAAAGCCAAAACAGAAATATATATCTGTGCTATGAAAAATTGTTTTTTGGGAAACAGAAATGGTATCCTAGTGGCATCATGGTTAGTGACTATTTCGCTGAAGTACGTTTATTGGATCGTAGAGCCATACCCAGAATGTTCTAAAAGCCAAAATAACAATAATAATGACACCCAATTAACTGATGTCTACAAATGGGATTGTGATGGCAGCAGCGTCCAATCCACATATATATAAAAATTTATAACTGCAATGGAGACATGATAGATCAATATTTACTTTTAATTTGTATTATATCATTGATAGTGCAGAAAGGACCGTCCATTTTATGAAAAAACAATTGGCCTTCTTTTACTCAATATTGTCGACCAATAAAGACAATTTTCGAAACAAACGGCAGACTTGACACGTAAAGAAATTCACAACATAAAGAGCCATATTTAAAGTATTGTTGTTACATATGTAAACACTTTTAGAATAAATTACCAATTTCATATGACCATGCTTGATGGCAAAACGTTTAGTGTCATATCAGAATCCTCTTCGCAATCATGCGGAATCTGTAGAGCCACTCCTAAAAATATGAACGATCTTAATTTGGTGAGGAGCTTTCCTATTAATGGCAACCTATTTAAATATGGCTTATCAAGTCTCCACGTCTGGCCTAGTTTTTTCGGGTGTGTTTTGCATATTTCCTATAGAATCCCGATACAAAAGTGGCAAGCTCGTGGTGCTGACAAGAAAGTTGTTGAGCAAAATAAAATAAATATACAGCTGTGCTGGTGTAAAAACGAGCATCAATAAAAACAAATCATTAGTTCGGGTTCAAAAATAACGACTTACATACTTAAATGGCCGTCAACCATCTACCGGTCATGGCCGTGTCTAGGAAGGCGCACCAGCCTCCATAACCTTATACGCGCTGGCGCCAGTCGTTTTAAGTGCGAAGTACGGAGAGAACTCTCCATACCTGGTCATTCCATCGAGTGCCCGGTCGTCCTCTATGTCGGCGTCCACCAATCAAGTTTGGGTCCCCCATGTAAACCATGCGTGCTGAAGCTCTTTTATCCATTCGAATGAGGTGCCCAGCTCAATGCAGCCACTGGAATTTTATGCGCTGGACTATGTCAACCTCATCGAACAGCTCGTACAGCTCGCGGTTCATACGGGACCTAAACTCGTCGCTGACTCTAATAGGACCAAAGATCCTGCGAAGAATCTTCCTCAAAGACTTTCAACGCTGTTTCATCCGACTCAATCACGGTCCATGCCTCTGCTCCATACAATAGGACCGGGAGTATCAGCGTCTTATTGATCTTTATTTTCGTCTTACGGGAGAGGGCTTTACTTCTCATTTGCTCACTCAGCCCAAAAAAGCATCTGTTTTCAAGCGTGATTCTTCGCCTGATCTCAAGGCGTTGCTGTTGCTGGTTATTTCGGATCCAAAATAGATCAAGTTTTCTACAACATTGAAGTTTAAGTTCTACATCGTCACTGGTATCAAAACGGTCTAAGAGGTTTTTCCCCACCTTCACAACGCTTTGTGTGTGAGATAAAGTCGTCATGCAAATACGAACGATCTTTGCCGGGATATCTAGTGCAGACAGGTCGTCGAAAAACTTCGATCGTATCGGCGTGTCGAAAGCGGCTATATATTCGACAAATAGGTGGTGTGTGTCTTTGTTAAACTCACGGGTCTTTTCCAAGATTTGGCGTAATATGAATATTTGGTCACTGGTCGACCTTTTTGGTCTAAAGCCACACTGATATCGTCTATCAGTGAATCCGTATATGGCTTCAGCCTATTACACAATACGGGCGACAGAATCTTATATCCGATGGAAAGAAGACTTATTCCGCTTTAGTTGGCGCAACCAGCGAGGTCTCCTTTCTTAAAGATAGGACAGAGAACACTGATATTCCAGTCATTGGATATGCGTTCATCGGTCCATATCTTGCATAAAAGTTGGTGCATACTCCTAAGTAACTCTTCGCCGCCGGTCTTGAATAACTCAGCTGGCAACTCATTAGAGCCGTCTGCTGTGTTATTTTTCAGCTTTGAATAAGCGAATCGACCCCGTTATAGTAGTGCCATCATTAACTGGTGGTTCCGATGTCATTTCTCTATAGGCGAAATTGTGCGCTTCATCACCTCCAAGTAGGTTAATCTCAGTGATTATTTAGCATCTGCAACCACATTTTTATTTTCATCCTAACATATAGTTTCTTCGGGCTTAAAACCATCAGTCAGACGCTTGACATTTTGATAAAATTTTCAAGCTTCATTTTTGTCACATAACATCTCAAGAAAACTCAAACTCCAGCCTTTTTTGCTCCTTTTTTCCTCTCCGTGATTTTCTCGACATTCGTTAATAGGAAGCGTTCTATTCTGCAGAAGCAGAAGGAGTGTCGCAATTCCTTGTCGTACCAAGAATTAGTCACCGGTTTTGTATAACCAATGACCTCCTATGGAGCGGGTGATATGTTTCTACTGCTCACATATATCGTGAGAAGATGGTAGGGTTTCCCAGAAGAGTCGGGCGAGTGATTTAAAAAGGCTACGGCGACCGTTTCCAAAAGAATTATTGTTGGCCTTCGCCAAGTGAATGGCAGTCAACCACTTTCCTCACAATATGAACTTCTGCAAACGAATCCCATCAGCTGGTGTTTTAATTATGTGAAGCATTTCTAATAAGTACAACTCCCATAATTATTCTCTTCCTGTAAAACGTCAGCACGTTAAAAATCTGGAGAAGGACCACTAATTTCGTCGTACCAACATATACTTGATTGCATTTGTTGGATACGTTTCCACACAAGGTACTCTATAAATCACGTTTGAATGGTCTTCTTTTTGTAATGCACATTTTATATTGGCGAACAATGTTATTCATATTAGTGAACAATCTTGTTTGTGAAATAAGTCTTAAGTGCTATTCGAACTTTTGTGGTACATGATAGATCTTGCGAACCTATCAGACAGTCCTGGAATATAAATTAACGACTTATCCTGCGTTTCGCCGATTTCCGCTCGTCCTGATCCTCCTTTTGCATAAATTCATCTTCGTTGAATATTCCTCCTTATCCAGCGCTACTAAGACATTTCCTTTGTCTGCATTATTATGGATTAGGAGGAATATTCAACGAAGATGAATGAATTTCTGCAAGAGGAGGATCAGGACGATCGGAAATTGGCGAAACGCAGTATAAGTCGTTAATTTATATTTCACATCAATTTCATCCCTTTGCTTGTGCTGTGTTATGATTTACATGTTGTTGATTTGTCACATTAGTCGCTGACAGCAATTTCCAGTACATCTCAACTAGAGTCGAGATACACTGGGATACTATTAGATGGCAATTGTATTAGGCCAACTAGGAGGTGAAGTGACTCCTTTTGCTACGGGTGCATCTAGCTTGTTAGTCCGTAAAGCTCTGCTCTGTGGTGCGTTCATTAAGCAAAATTAGTCATACAGGATCTCGCGGCGAGTACAATAACAATACATCACAGAATAGAAAAACTAAATAATGCACACTGTGTGGAAATTCAATGCAAGTACCACCAAATTCAAAATTCAACACAACTACAAAATATCAAAAATCGAATGTCCAATGTCACTAATTTTAACCACCAGATCCACACAAAAAAAAAAAAACAAATGAACGTCATCAGAGTCTGGGATTGCATTATATTTATGTTGCGCCATCAAATTTAATGGCAGCATTCTATACCCTCTCACCATGACTCTATAGTTGCTATCCAGAGTCCCTTTATCTTGTGGTTTCAGAAAATCATTAGTGTTCGGACCGACTTCATTTATATTTTTAACTAAAATTGAATATTAGGTATTTAAATTGATTTAAAAATATGATTAATTAAGGTTGAATAGTTCATTCGTTGTTGCTGTAAGTTAAATGGCTAAATAAATTCGCCTATGCCCATGTCTCTATTTACAACAAAATTTAAATCTGATTACTTTACGTTAATGAACATTAATTCGATTCTTTTCTATTTGTTTAAACTTTATATATTTGTATATTACTATGCAAACGGAGTAAAATTAGTAAGTGATGATTTTAGCTTCTGCATTATGCACTTTATATAAATAGCTATTTCAAACAAATTTACTAGGTCCGGTAACGAATTGACATTTCAAACAAAATAAAATTGTTTGGACACAGCAAAACTCCTTCTTATGTATACTTTGAGCACAATATGAATTACAATCGATACATCCATGTATTTGTTACATGTATGTGGTTTCCTACAATGTATGTGGTGGACTAGTATCTTTGCATATAGTTACTAGGACGCATGAAGAATATGATGCTTGTAGTTTGCAGATTATTAAATAATTTGAAATTTCATGATCTCCGAGTTAAACGCCTTTACCGGCAGCATGGCCCACGGTAGTGTATTCTATAATAGCGCATTTTACAGACGTCCGTTTTAGCACTGCTTCAACACTGTAGGACAAAAAAACTATTAATTCGGAATATCGTGTTTCCGTACAATTTCTTACCATATATAAAATAATGGAATATTCACCTGCGATCACGCTATTCAAATGTGCACTACCAATCTCCGATTAGTTCCACCACGCCAGCCAGCCCACTGGTTCTCCTGGCTTTTGTGCGTCGAAAAATCAATAATTCTGCTACCGCACGTCACCGATATCATGCACTTTCTAATTTTTTTTAAATTTAATTTTACTACAACCACTTATAGTTGTTATAACTTTTTTTTTCTTTTATGTATTAGAAAAAAATGATAATGGGCTTGTGCGTTCAATTACTGTCAAAAAGAAAATGACAGAGTTCTAAGCCGACAAATACAACAAGCGATCGCATTCTCCTTGAGCGTTGTTAAACAATACAGGATTGAAAATAAATTGCAT
Organism: Leucophenga maculata; assembly: GCA_035044805.1. Classification (NCBI taxonomy): domain Eukaryota; kingdom Metazoa; phylum Arthropoda; class Insecta; order Diptera; family Drosophilidae; genus Leucophenga; species Leucophenga maculata. Next base: position 4,308 of record JAWNNP010003790.1, on the reverse strand, counting down.
TAGCTGCACTATCACAATTTCAAATTATTAGTCGTTATTTTTGAAACTTCTCGATGTTTCAAACACGATTTCAAAATCGTGCTTGGCGATTTCAACACCAAGATTGGGAAGGAAGGAATCTTTGGCCCAACCGTCGGAAATTGTAGCCTTTACGACACTACCTCCAATAATGGAGAGAGGATGATTGATTTCGCCGTAGATCGGAACATGGTAGTTAGTAGTACCAGATTTCAACACCTTAACATCCACAAGGCTATATGACTAGGTCCAGATCAAATAACATGCAAGAAAAAGGAGCAAGAAAGGCGGGAATTTGAGGATCTTAAGATATTACGTGAAAGAAATGAAGCTCTAAAATTCTATAGAAAGGTCAAACGTCTGACTGAAGGTTTTAAGCTCGGAGTAACTTTCTGTAAGGATGACAATGGAAATCTGGTAACGGATGAACAGGAATCACTGAGATTATGGAGGAGTCATTTCTCCAACCTACTCGGAGGCGATGAAGCGCACAATACCGCCGATAGAGAAATGACACCGGAACCACCAGTTAATGATGCCACTATTGTAGAGCCACCGGACTATAAAGAGGTCAATTCAGTTATTAAAAAGCTGAAAAATAACAAAGCGGCAGGCTCTGATGGGCTGCCAGCTGAGTTATTTAAGACCGGCGGCGAAGAGTTGGTTAGGAGTATGCACCAACTTTTATGCAAGATATGGTCCGATGAACGCATATCCAATGACTGGAATCTCAGAGTTCTCTGTCCTATCTTTAAGAAAGGAGACCCCGCTGTTTGCGCCAACTACAGCGGAATAAGTCTTCTTTCCATCGGATATAAGATTCTGTCGAGCGTATTGTGTAATAGGCTGAAGCCATATACCGACACACTGATACGACGATATCAGTGTGGCTTCAGACCAAAAAGTTCGACCAATGACCAAATATTCACATAGCGCCAAATCTTGGTAAAGACCCGTGACTTGGACAAAGACACTCACCACCTATTTGTCGATTACGAAGCCGCTTTCGATACGCCCTGTCTGCACTAGGTATCCCGGCAAAGATTGTCCGTCTTTGCATGGCGACGCTATCTAACACACAAAGCGTTGTCAGGGTGGGGAAAAACCTCTCCGACCCGTTTGATACCAAGAGAGGTTTCAGGCAGGGCGATGCTCTATCGTGCGATTTTTTCTCCTCCTGATGGAATACATCCTACGCCAATGCCTGTACATACAGAGTATGTTGGGCTCGATCTTCCAAAAGGAAGTGATGCTGCTCGCTTACGCCGGTGACATCGATATCATCGGTACGCAGGAACGGCGAGTCAGCAAGGCGTTCTCGGAGATTGAAAAACAGTCTCGGCTCATGGGTCTAGAGGTAAATGAGGACAAGACGAAGTACTTGGTGTCTTCTCGCACTCCGTCAATGCGTCTTGGACGGTCAGTGACGATGGCATCCAATGCCAAATAAACTTGCGTCACACAGTAATATAAGCCGTTTAGAAAAGTCAGGTGTTATTAGTATGGGAGCGGAAGTTAACCGTGACTTAAGTACGTGGAATGAATCTTCTGCCGAATTATTCCACTCAAGGTTCTTCTGCTTCTTCAACAGTTCTGTCAAAGGAAAACTTACAGTAGCATAGTTTTCAACAAACCTTCTATACCATCCAGTGAGACCAAGAAATCGTCGTAATTGTTTGACAGTTTTAGGAACTGGAAAGTTGTTGATAGCGATTATTTTATCGGGGTCTGTTTTAATTTGACCATCACTAATAATAAATCCCAGATATTTAATCTCTTCCATACAGAATTTGGACTTTTCTATGTTTATTGTCAAATTGGCTTTCCTTAAACATAACGCAATTTCTTGTAATAAAGTCATATGTAGCTCAAAATCATCAGACAGAATAAGAAGATCATCTAAATAAACGAAAATTCTAGTGCGATAATGTGCATGTATAACCTGGTCCATTAATCGATAAAGCGTTTGCGGCGCATTGCACAGTCCAAAAGGCATAACTTTATATTGATAAAGTGGTCTGTTGGGGACTGTGAATGCAGTGAATTGTCTTGCATTTACTTTGAGAGGAATCTGCCAAAATGCATGTTTCATATCTTAGCCGGTAATGAAACGAGAAGGTGGTAACCGACTTAAGATTCCATCTATATGAGGTAACGGGTACGCATCCTTTCTAGTGCATTTGTTAATTTCTCTCGAATCTAAACAAAGTCTAACTTTATCTCCACGTCTTACTAGAACACAGTTACTATTCCACGGACTGTTAGACTCTTCTTAGCCGGTAATGAAACGAGAAGGTGGTAACCGACTTAAGATTCCATCTATATGAGGTAACGGGTACGCATCCTTTCTAGTGCATTTGTTAATTTCTCTCGAATCTAAACAAAGTCTAACTTTATCTCCACGTCTTACTAGAACACAGTTACTATTCCACGGACTGTTAGACTCTTCGATTAGATCGAGTGCTAGCATCCGGTCTACTTCGTTGAACATAATCTTTTCTATTGCAGGTGACACAGGCCAGTGACGTTGTTTAATTGGTTTTGATTCTCCCGCATCTATTGTATGCTGAATAAGGTACGTTCGCCCTAATCCTTCTCTCTCATACGATGGAAACATTTCTTTTACGGAATCCAAACGTTTTTGTTGTTCTGAAGTTAACTTGTGCAATTTTGAAGTTGCTTTATCTTCAAAAGATCCAACGTCTAACTCATCAACCTGAATAGTTTTTCCAATAACTTTCTCTATTAATCCGAACTCTTTCCAAAAATCAATACCGAGATATACATCTTGTTTTAAAGCAGGGATAATAAACAATTCTATCTCTTTTGTAATGCATCTATATGTAATCGGAGTGTTAATAGTACCGACGACAGTACAGCTAGTTCCGTTAGCAGTCTTCACGCTACCAGAACATTTCTGTATCTTCGCTTCAGCAAGTATATGCTTAGCCGCTAATCCGCCTATACAACTAACAGTGGCACCTGAATCAAGCAGAGCCAGATATGTTTTCCCCTCAAACTTAATCTCAGTGTATAATCTATTATCAGAGCTTGTAAGAATTGCTGATATTAATATCTTACGGACTCTACGAATATTCTTCCAGAAAAACCTAAGACGCTTAGTGGAACGTCTACTTTTTCTGTTTACTACTAAACTTCTCCAAAAATGTTTGCTCCAATTTTATTGTAATTAGCTTACCTTATATGAAATGGAATATGGTGGTTAATTTGCTTAATATTTGTAATCTTGTCTGTCATACAAGGTTCTAAAGGTCGCAGATCGGCTTGAAAAGCAGTCTGCGTAGCAATGTCATTTGTTAATTTATCGGACGCATCAGAACGGTGGTGGTCTGAACATCTTTCAGCCGGTTTTCCGATGGTTTGCAAATAGAGCAGCGAGGTTTATAAATATCCTTGGCCCCACATCCATAACAAAAGACGCGTGGTTTTTCCAAGCAATTGTCAAAACGATGACCAGCTTCATCGCAATTCCAACAGACTGGTGGTCTCGTGTATTTAACTTCCGAAATCTGTTCTTTCTCCGATTCAGCAGTGTCAATAGCAATATCGGCTACAGTGGAACGATGCATAAATCGATACTTCCCTGAAGATGGACTAAGGTCACTGTGTCGTGCTTTCGCACTTCTTCTCTTAATCGAGAACGATTATTGATATTTAAATGCAATAGTTCAAAACGTAGATTTGTTTTTGAATTCCGAACTAAAATGTCTACTAACTCATATTCCGGAATTTCATTCTGCAGACGATCAGCCAGATCTTCTACTGCAAATTGAAAATCTTCGAACGATTCATTCTCCTTTTGACGACGTTTCCTAATCTTTTCCCAAATATCTAAATCTGTATCCCAATCTTCAAATCTTCTACGAAATTCCATACAAAACGAAGTCCAAGTAAATTGAGGATTCTTGCGATGAAACTTCCAAAACCAGTCATTCGCTTTGCCAGCGAAGAGCAAGTGTAAATGGTTACATAGTAAGCAATAATCATTGCTTAAATTCTGAGCTGTTAAAGAACGAATTATATATAAAAACTCATCTAATCGTATACCGTCTTTCGAACCATCGAATTTAAGACGCCAATTTTGAATTATGTTTGTAACTTTTTCTGGTGAAATTATATGAACTGATCCTGAACTATCTCTTCCTGCAGCAGCATTATGGACTTGCCTTATTTCTGCTTCAGCGCTTTCATTAGAATTTCTTGACTGTTGTGAGGTGTTGATATTTAACGAATTCCGAGGCCAGTTTGGTTCCTCACGACTTAAATTCA
>JAWNNP010003788.1:0-80433 GCA_035044805.1 Leucophenga maculata | reverse complement strand
GGAAAAGATTTGAAATAGGCAGAAAAAAATTAGGTTTCTTTTGCTAAACCTCCATAAACAGTTTGCTACAGCGGTGAAGGCCCCTTAGCCCGCTCTAACTTACTGGCTCAGCATCAAAATATAAATGTTTTATCTGCTGCGGTTTGACATTTTTTAATTTTATGGACCAAAAATGGGTGTTGGTTATTATCAGACCATTCGCAAACTAAGATTTTTGTCTAAATTATTCTCCGATTTATGCATCCCAAGTTTTTTCATCTAATAAATTTTAGATTGAAGCATTCTTAGCTTTTTTTCTGTCAACATGATGTCGTAATTCCGTCAAGATAGTTCAATCAAAATTTGTATGTCTTGCAAATTACAAAATTTTATGTAAAAAATAAAAAAAAAATATAAAAAAAATATTAAATTAATAAAAAAAAAGTATAAAAAATATAAGACACCATGCCGTACAAAGAAGTTCTTTGTAATATGAAGCCGGCCAATACTTGCAATCTCACGGTAGCGGAGACTGTACGAGCAGATTGTTGCAAGGTCTCGGATCCTATACCGCCGAACGTGCAATGCTTTGTGCCGGACATCTGCAACAGTTTGAAGCAGCTCTACGAGCGCCATGCAGGCATGTTCGTCAAGCGGCCACGTCTGTTGGAGATGGCAAAACCTTTGCGCCGGCGCATACGCTTTGTGCCCAAGTGCGGCTGTCTGTTCGAGAAAACCATCGAAATAGTGCCCGCAGAGCTGCCGGTGCACACGCGGACCGAGTTACTAGCATTGCCGCTAATAAGGTGAGTTGAGGCCGGTCATATACTCAGACCTGTACTATGTATACTAATTGATCTTCTACTTGTTTTTTTCTGCCTATACCGCCAGACGTTTGAACATCACCAAGGCCATTGCACTGAAGAGAGGCGACATTGTTTCTCAGGCAATATTAAATCGGTTTCTGCGTCTGAATTATCTCTCGCTCTATTCTCGTCTTTACAATACACCGCCGCCGAAGCCACCGTAAGTAGCACCAATGATAAAAATATTCTTACCACCATTTTCATACAATTCATATATGTATTGCAGTAAGAAGAAGAAGAAGAAGTCAACAAAACAAAAGAAGAATCACGCGGGCTACATGGCAAAATTGGCCGTACCGAAGAAGGAGTTGAAACCAGAGAAAGTTGTAAGTGTTTAAATTCTTCAGAATAAAGTATTCTCGTTATGTTTGCATCATTGGTTTCTTTCCCGGCATTTAAAGGTACGCACGAAGGGTGAAATTAATCAAAAACGCATGAAGAAACTCGCTAAACCGAAAGAACGCATAGTCGAGGTCAAACAAGAATGGGAGTTTTCACCGGAAGTGAGAACTTATAAACCTTCGAAACGCGTTTTGGAAATAGCCAAACCAAAAATACGCGAGAACGTGCACATCGCAGAAGAACCATTCAAAGTACAGCCAAACGCACTGAAGTACAAAGGTAAAATCGTATATAAATATATTTCAAGGAACTATTTTCTACTCGTAAACATATACAAATCCTCCACTTTTAGCTTCGGCACGCATGAAGGAACTGTCGCAGCCAGCGGCGATGCGCGAGCGCAAAGTTGATGCCGATCTTAAGGAGGATCCCTTTGCTATCACACCCAACGCACTCAAGTACAAGGCATCGTCCCGCATTAAGGAATTGGCTGAGCCAAAGGAATACGAGAATGCGCATATACGTGATAATCCTTTTTTCATATCGCCAGCAGCGCTCAAGGCAAAACCTACGCCACGCCTCATCGAACTGGCCAAACCGAAGGGCAGTTAATGGCACGCAGTATGTGGATGGATGCAATTGGTGTATATTGCGTTTGGCATTGCTTCCATGTTATATATTATTTTATTTGGTGGTTACTGTTTTGGAATTAGGCATTTTCGGTTATACTATTTTTCTAAGCGAATCAAGCTTTAAACTATTTTTAATAATAAGAGAAAGTGAATTTATTGATGAGATCAACCTTCGAGATTTTCCTTCTTTGTAGAAATTGTCGATGGCTGAAGAAAGTCGAAATTACCAAGTCTGATGGTTCTATATTAGGTAGCTTTCTTGCTGTTCACACATTCGAAGAACGAATAGAGTCATATCGAATCGATTTTCGGTGGATCAGCCACGCCTACAACAGCCTATTACATACATTTTTAGAGTATAATAGTTCTGAGATAGAATATAGCTGAAGAAAATCATGTTTCATCTTTTTCAAGGCTTTATATGTTTGGCTAATCATGAAATAGTTTTCAACGAAACTTAGATATGCGACGAACTCAAGAGCTTCTCCATTAATTTTAATGATGGTTTACACACATATGTGCTCTATAGCTCGAAAAAAATTTTATTGTATAGTTTGAATTTTGTCCGATAGATGAGGAACTATTTTTTTTTGTATGTGTGACGTCATCAAAATCATTTATGTGACGTCATCATTTACTTCCTCTATATATGCGTTGCAAAATAAACTTGCTACGGATTTTATTTCGGGGAAGACTTAACGAAAGTGAATTTGGTAAGAGAAGAAATTGTTCGCGTTCGAGATGTTTTTTTTTTTTGAATTCAATAAAATACACTGTCCTCCCTTAAATTTGTATGGGCAATATATTCCTATTTGGATCCATGTAGGCTAACAAATTATTCGATTCAAACTAAAATAAACCACAATAAACTGTTTGTCTTACAAAAACCGATGAAGGAGGATAGATACTATGTATGGGAAGTACCCCACTCGAAGTTGTTCCAGACGTGCTTGGTGTTCGGTTGTTTCTACTGTTCTCGACTGCCATCCTGTCATCCTATTTGACTTCATCTAATCGATTCGCATATGCTGCATTTCTTTCAATTACAGCTCTTTTAGGTGACATTTAAGATTAGTGTTTATAATTTACTTGTAGCGAGTAACGCCACCCTTTGACAAGTTTGAAATTTGTTATATGGAAAAACTCGAAAATCGACTTCATGTGTGGACCGAATGTTGCTAAAAACTATTAGTCTTTTTTTTTAAACTTTACATAAATCAATGACAGTTCCCAGCTAATTGGAAACAATCTTTTATTGTCCAATTACACAAGGAGGAAAGTAAATCTGATGTCTCGAATTGCAAAACTAAGTGCTGTACCTAAATTATTTAAACAAATTCTTACTGATCACACCGATCGTAAATGTCATTGGCTAGTCCAGACCGATGTTATATATATTATATACAGATTTTAGCAAATATTTTGACAGTGTATGTCAAAGTCATCTTGTTTAAAGTGAATTCATTAGGATTTCCAACTCCTTTTGTAATTTGTATTAAGCCCTGCCTTGTAGGTAGATCTCATAAAGTCTTATTTAACCATTTGTTTGTCTAAAACTATTGATGTGCCGTCTGCTGTTCCACAAAGCAGCCATTTTGCTACATTGCTCTTTATTTTATTTATTTAGCTAACTATATTTATCCTAATATGTTCAAATGTAAATGCATCCAACTCCATCGCAGAAACCCTCTTTTGAACTACTTTTTGGATATTCATAGCCGTAATAGGGATATCTGTGTAAATGATTTCGGTATTCTTATGAACCCTTAACTTTAAATATCAATTTGTTATAAATATCATATTGTGAGAACGAAAAGGATTTTAATTAATGACCCTTATATACTACTAAACTGAGAGATGGGGTCGTTTGCACAAGTTCACATTGTGAAAAAGTTGTTCACTGCCATTCACTTTTTGCGAATGACGCAAGCGTCTCAGAACGTCCGCTAGGATATTTATCTTTTGGGTAGCTTTTGAACAGCGGTTTGGAGGTGAGCTAATTGTGAGAAGAAAACCGCATCCCTAATACGGGTGGACATTCCATGCTGGTTGATGTCGAAAGATACAAGATGGACATTACTGCAGTCCAAGAAATACGGTGGATAGAATATTTTAATCTTATTTGAGCGCACTCTCCGACGGAAAAAAAAAATTAGGATACTAAAGGGCGCTTGGAACGAGCGCTGTCACAAACACGATGTAGGTAGTTAGCAGATCAAGATTTCAACACATCATATCCACAAGCCTACGTGGACTTACAATAAACTGTAAGTCCCCAGTAAACTGCACGCATTGCATATATCAGACCTGTGACTTATTCTTGGCACGACGAGGTCTGCAGTCGGGAGCAACGCGTCTTTTACGACCTTTACGCCTTTTCATGTGCAAGAAAAATTAGCAAAATAGAAAATTACATCAGAATCAATAGTTAATGATGACACTTTTGTAAAGCCACCGGAATATATACATATAACGAGGTCGTTTCGGTTATTAAAAAGCTAAAAAAGTAACAAAGCGGCAGGCTCTGATGGGCTGCCAGCTAAGTTATTCAAGACTGGAGACGAAGAGTTGGTTAGGAATATACACTAACTTTTACGCAAGATATGGCCCAAACAACGCATACCCAATGACTGGAATCTCAGTGTTCTTTGTCCAATCTTTAACAGAGGATCCCCGGACAATATAAGTATGGCATCTGAACAAAAAGGTCGACCAGCGAGCATATGTTCACACTACGACAAATCCTGGAGAAAACCCGTGAGTTTAACAAACACACACACCACCTATTGGTCGACTATAAAGCCCCATTCGGCACGCTCATACGAACGAAGTTTTTCGACGCCTTACCTGCACTAGGAATCCCGGCCAAGATAGCCCGTCTTTGCATTACGACGCTATCAAACACTGAATGCGTTGTCAGTGCGGGAATGATTATCTCCGCACTCTTTAACACAAAGAGAGGATTCAGGCAGAGTGACGCGCTGTAGTACGATTTTTTCAATCTTTTGATGGAATGCAGAATATGTCGGGCTCGATCTTCCAAAAGGAAGTGATGCTCCTTGCTTACGCCGATGATATAGGTATCATCGGTATACAATGCCGACGAGTCATTAAGTCGTTCTCGGAGATAGAAAAACAATCTCGGCTCGTGGGACTAGCGAATGAGGACATGGCGAAGTACTTGTTATCTTCTGAAAAATATAAACTTTAAAGTTGTCGAAAACTTTGTCTATCTTGGGTCCAAAATAACCAGCAACAACAACGTCAGCGTGGAGATTAGGCGAAGAACCTCGCTTGCAAATAGATGCTATTTTGGTCTGGGCAAGCAAATTAGAAGTAAAGACTAAAATCAAGATCTACAAGACGTTAATACTCCCGGTCCTACTGTATGGCGCAGAGGCATGGAGTTAGACGAATGAGTTAGACGAAACGGCGTTGAGAGAAAGATTCTCCGCATAATTTTTTGTCCTATTAGAGTCTTATTATGTCCCGTATGAACAGCGAGCTGTATGAGCTATTCGATGAGGTTGACATAGTCCAGTGCATAAATTTACAGCATCTGCACTGGGCTGTTCCTCATTCGAATGGATGAGAGAGCTCCACCACTCATGGTTTACATGGTGGTCCCAAACTTGATTGGTGGACGACGTAATAGAGGACGACCGGGCACGCGTTGGAATAATTAGGTATCATTGTCTCCATACTTGCCACTCAAATCAAATGGCGCCAGCGCGCACAAGATTACAAAAGCTGGTGCGCATTCTTGAATGCAGCCATAACCGAACGAAGGTTGTAGGCGATTAAGTTTAGTAACATGAGCTAACCTCAAAATAAGTAGCCTTAGATTAATCGACCGATACGATGCAGGATTGCTTTCTGGTTTACCCAATTTATGAATCATTGTTACCATTGCTGCTTTCAAGACGCTGGAAGGTGATGTATACTTATGATAGAATTTAATGAGTAACCAAAAAAAGAAGATCATTTACTGGCAGAGGTTTAAACGTTGCATTTGTGTTGCTTTTATTGCGTCGGGTACTTCTGTCAGTGCGATGAGAGCTTTAGGCATATCCATCTGTGGTGGAGATTTTAAGGAAGGCTCTTTAACTTGAACGTCATTAATTGAAACCAGATTGTATGGTGTCAGATCTACTCCACTGCCCATTGATGTCCTGTAATGGAGCCTGTCATAGCGGTTGACGCTTGGTACGACCACTCGTCCAAATCGCGAGTGGATTTCTAAGCCCTGATACAGCACACAGCCATTCTGCCTTATCTGCGTCGATTCATTTGTAGAAGACCGCGCAGCCTATTGTTCAAAAGGCATATACCATGATCATGCTTTCTACTTGTGACAATGCTAGGACGAGATTCTGCTGCAGCTGTGTAAATTTTTTTTATTGAATAAGTTCAAAGTCAAAATTCTCCGCCGAGTTGTGCTTCATATTTTATAGAAAACATGTAGATCTGCGTAATAGTCAACTAGTCTCTCCGATAAAAGGAATGCTGATGTAACTAAGTCGTACTTGAATATTAAAGGCGAGGATTCTAAGCTTAAGTCCATTCGATCCTGAATAATGAGTTTCCATTGTGGAATTCCAAGGAAAACCGCAAATCTCTACAACCTGGTTGGTTGTTAGTCTTGAACAGATATTTTGTTGGGGCCTCGGTAGCTAGAACGTTGCAGCTAGAGGACCGAATAAAATTAGCGAGCTCTTCAAGATCCGCCTTCTCATTTTAATTGTGTTGTTCAAAATATATATTGTATTGAATCTACTACCTGGAGTTTGGTACCGACGATCAGGGTGGTAACTTTTTCAAAGTTATTACACATTCTTGTATACCATCAAAATTTATGTTAAGTATCGAACCGGCTATACTTTTGAAGATATGGTCTTCAAAAATTAGGAGTTTAGAACTAAGATAAAATATGATTTTTTTTGGCGTCAAATCCTTCAAAGTCTCCAAAAGTCATTAAAACAGTTGAACCACACCAACCTACAACTTCAGAGTTTTTGTTTGAAAAAATGTATATTGGAGCCCCATGCAACAATTTTATTAGTTTTTTATGAACAAAATTTTATTGTTGTTGTTAGTTCAAATAATAATAATAAAACTTCCCATTAAGATACGAATGGAACCTATAAAAAGAGTCCCCAAATCAATAAAGACATGTCCATCAGTCTGGCAGTTCGTTCAATATCTTGGAGACTATAAAATATAGGGTTTTTAAGTTTGGATATTAGTCTATTCTACACACACTTCAGAAAAGTAGTATTAAGGGAAAGATGCTCCCCTTTTTTAGAAGTAGCACTGCTAATAAAACAGCAACTTTTTTCTGAGTTTTTCAATTAAAAAAATATTATTTTTTTATATAGAAATGTAAAATTCTAATGAAATGTAAAAATCTAATAAAATACTATATATATGTGCATATCAGACCACTAAAACGGGTAAACTTCATAAAAATATTTGTCTCTTCTGGAATATTATAAGAAAAACCATTTATGAAAGTTTAGTTTAACTTGAAACGAGAAATTAGTGAAATCCTTGCACTTATATATCTCAAGAATTCAGATAACAATATATTCCCCCACTTCTCTACAGCAAACACTACATTTCGCGATTAACTAGAACAGCATTCCATTATAAAATAAAAAAAACATTGTTTTACTTTTTATATGTATTTATTTCATGTTTATTTTTATAATGAGACAGTATTCGTAAAAATACTGAAAGTATGCTCCAAGTTCACATCATTACAATAGTTAGAAGTACGGTTTTGGTTTTACTTATTTATTTATTAATTTTGTTTTTGTTTTTGTTTTTGTTTGTTTTAGTTTGCCATTTTCTATTTTGTATATATTTCTTTTATTACACAAGTTTTCTGTTTGCTTTATGTTCTCCTTCTTCACTTCAATTTATCTGCAATTTTTATTTATATACTTTTCTTTTATGTAATATACACACATAATTTTATTTGTTTGTTTCCGTTTTTTCCTTTTCGCCATTTTGCAACTGAAAACCATTTTGCGGTTTTTTTCTTTCTTTCTTTCTTTAGTTTTGCGCATTTCGGACTTATTTTCAATGCATTTCTTTATAACATTTTTCATGGTTGTTCAATTCAGCAAATTACTTAAAATGTTTTTTAATAAAAATTTTAAATTAAAATAAAAAAAAAAAAAAATACAATGTGTCAAATAATTATAGACTAAAATTTAGCATTTACTATTTAAGTTAATCAATTAATGTAGGTATGTACTCGTTCGTATATGTAATGTAAATAATTTACCACAAAAATTTGCTATAATTTTTAATATATTATTTTTACATCATTTAATTTGCTTTTTTAATATAATTTATGCATAGTTTGTTACAATATTATTTTTCTCTTTTTTTTTAATATAGAAAAACCCACTTAAAATGCATTTGAAATTTTGATCGATTAACTGGAATTTGGACATTAAATTAAATATTTTATATTAGTTTTTTTCTTTTTATTCATAATAATTTTGATATAATTTTGATTTTGAATTTTGGTAATTTATTTTTAGCACAGAATGTTTTGTTATCCAAATAGTTATGTATGTATTTATGAATTTTACTTTCATTTGATATAAGCTTAAATATTTTCGAATATCGTATACACAATTTCACTTAGCGACATACATAATACGTACAATGCTTATACAATAATTAAATATATATAGTCTAATATTTTTATATAAAATTTTTATTTTTGATTTTGTTTTTTTGGTTTTTTGATTTTCTTGACTTCATTTCTAAAGTTTTACATTTAAATATTTTTGCCAAAGTGCCAGTTTTTTTTGTTTTTTATCAAAATTTTATTTACATTTTATTATTGTATAATGCCAAATGCGTTCTCGAAAACATAAAATAAAATAAAAATTAAAATTCCCTAGACACGTGCAAGAGTTCTTTATTTTATTTTATTTTATATTTTTTTTTTAATTTGTCTTTTACGATATGACAGCGAAATGTTTTTATATGCTTTTAAATATTCAAAATCAATTTTAATTTTTGACAGCATGTTCATGCAATTTTTTTATTATTTCTCTTCACGTTTTATATGTTTTTTTTTCTTTTTCATTTTATCCTTTTTTTTGGTCCCTGAAGCTGTTGAGTTTAGATATATTTTTTTTTATTTCTTTTTTACTTGTGATTTATTTACTTTTCATTTTTATAATTATTGTTCAAAAATTTACAGTCAGTAGTTAGTTTTTTTTTGTTTTTATTTTTTTTAAATATGTTTTTTTTTTTTAAATCTTTTTATTAGTTTTCTTTTTCACATAATATCGAAAAAAGTATTGAATTTCCTGCCAGTGTTCGTGCATTCACTTCAGTCCAAGTCGCTTGTGAAGTGCTTCTAGTTTTTTTTTTTTTATATTGATTGAAAGTTTTTGTTTTGTTTTCTTTGCTAGTCTTTGAATTTACTATAACTCCGAGATCTCATATGATTTTATACAAAATATGTGGAGCGCATTTAGTGGGCTATTTTGAAAAATATAATATATATACTTGTAATATATACGTTTATCCAAATAAATAAAAAAAGAAGAAGAAATTATTATTGAAGAATAAATAATAAACGAAAAGAAATTATTTTACTTATATTTATTAATATAAAAGGGGTATTCACGCATTTGCTTAAGACCGTATTTTACTGCATGACTTGTTGTTTGATTTATTGTCTAAAGAACTAGTTTACTTCTAAAAATTAAAAAAAAATCACCGATGTACAGTGTTCTGGGATGGTAAGTTCATCATACATTTTGAGAAATTTATAAATTGATGAAGATGCTCTTCGAAAACCATCTAGTCTCGGGCGCTAATATTCCAAAATGGCAACATTGATCGTTTTCTCTTTGGAATGCTAGTCATTTTTTTCCCAGTCAATAGATCGTGTTACCTAAGAAAAACCTGATTAGCATTCCAAAGAGAAATCGATCAATGCGGCAAATTTGGGATTATATATCGACAGGGTACCAGTTTATTATACAAGAGTATAAATATAAATTTACAAAATAATAACTAGTGCGCTTCGAACATACCAAGCTTCAGCACAGTAATTTCTATGTATGATCAGCCTAGGATTGCATGAAATCTTTTTACGGAATTTTAAATCAATATTAAATAATTAATATTCTAGTTTGTATGGACACATACATGAGTAGATCGATTCGTATATTCGAGCTGAGCAAGTAAAATATAAATACTTTATGTGTTTTTAAATACAAGACAAATTATTAGTTCTCCTATTTTTATTATATTCTTCGACATCACTTTGACTTATTCTCTATAAAAAGTGAACGGTCAGAATTTTATGTGTCGAAGTAGCTTTTATTATTTTTCAAAACCTTTCACTAAACACGAGCTTTGAGCCTTCTGCTACATGAGGCCCTCAAATTGTTTGTTCATTTGTGACCTTTTTTTTACATTTTATTACAAAGGAAATATAACTTCGACACACTCAATATATAAAACTTCAATTTATTGTACCCTTAGGAGAAAAATGTATAATCATATTACATATGCAAATTTATGTAACGGGTAGAAGGAGCCAAGGCAGAACACATAAAGTATATACATATGTCCGTCTGAATAATAAACAAGAAGAACTTGGAGACTGTACGAGCTAGAAACTTCCAGCTTCCAGTTTGTATATCTCTTCTATTTCTTCTTCAGATAATTTGTTTTTAATATCTGATCGGACCACTAGAAAGGTATTGTATGAAAAAAGATTGTTTGTTCTAGTTAATTTAGATAGAAGCAACAAAATTTGCTGTATTTTATGTCAATCCTAAAAAATTTCCATAAAGGTGGTACACTTCCAGGGTTAGTCGCCCTACAAAACGTTGAGTCAATATTGATACGTCCCACTGTCTGACTGATCGTATTAACAAACACCACCTTTGGGGCTATTCAAGATAGGGTCTTCAAGTTTGGATGTTTAGTTTCTTATATTAATGAACGTGCCAAACCCTGCCTAAAAGAAAGTACTCATAAGAAAAAGCGCTCATAGAAGGCACCTCTACTTTCTGAGCGTTTAAATGAAAAATTTGGTTTTCTGTTCATTTTAGTTAAAAAACAATTACTTGATTTATCCTAAAATATTCCATATACATAGTTCAATATCGGACCAGTAGAAGTGTCCCATGCCCAAACAACCAAAGAGAACTTCATGCATTTATTGGACTATGTTCCTATTTCCGGAAATTTGTTCAGTCTTTGTCAATTTTAGCCCGCTTAAGAATATATGCAAAGTACGAATTTGACGATGAGTGTATAATTGCTTTTCGATAATATATTCTTTGAGAAGTATTTAGAAAAGATAAAGAAATTTCAAGATTTTATGTACCAAAAGATTTTGAAATAATAAACATTAAGAACATTCACGAGCAATCGGGGCACCAAATACTACTTTCGAATGAAAAATATTTACTACTTCCCGGATATGAAGAATAAAATTTCGGAATTTAAAAATAATTCTATGAAGTATAATATGTACTCTGCTTCTTTTCAGCGCCCAAATTCAAGAATATTACATAATCTTCCTAAGGAATTTAAGCCTTTTGATAATATTCACATGGAACATTTAGGACCTCTTCCGTTACTTCGATTTTATTTAATTTTGTTAATGTATTAATTATAGACTAATAGTCTATAATTAATAAGAAAATTTTAATTTTATCAAAGAATATTCCAAACAGACTAAAGAGTTGTCAGAAAAATATTGAATTGGTACTCAAAGGAAATTTGTACACTCTCGATGTCATTTGAAAAGCGAAAACCTGCCATTTTGACTTATGGTTGCAGATTGCCAAGATTATTAATTTCTTTTGTGCACAAGATCAAACTTCATGGCTGCAACCAATTGGTGTTGCACCTATTAAGAATGCAGTATAGAATTCTGCAAGCTACGAATCTGATAAAGTTTACAATTCGAAATTGTAAAAGTTGAATGTTTGTTTAAACAAATCAGAGACGAATCAGATTATGGCGGATCTTCCACCTTGTAGGTCGAGCCATTTACGGTGACCGGTATGGACTTCACTGGGCCTTTCGACATTAAAAATTATACAGATCGAGCCTACCTTATTACGAAATGTTTGTTTGTTTATTTTGCCACAAAAGAGACGCACCTGGAGCCTTTGCTCGATTCACATCCCGGGACCAATTTTCTTGGTGTATCCACAATCTTCTACAATTTTTCGAAAAATTGTCTGGACATTTCTACCAGCTGGTACACAGCACATGTGTGGCCTCTGGAAACCAAGTATGAAGAGTTTTACGCATGATTTGCGCCGAATAAGTGGAGAAATAAAGTTGGAAACGGAAGAGTTTTTCACGCTGGTGACTCGCATTGAGGCTTTTATAATTTCGCGCACACTATACCCAATGTCAGAGGAAATTAATGATGTCAATGCATTTATTTCAGCGCATTTCTGGATTGGTTCAAATTTGTTGGCTCCAGTTGAGTCAGAAAATTTATCTAATCCGATTTCCATTGTGAGAAGTTGGAAAAAGCTTACTGCGCTTCATCTGTAACAGAGTAGAAATAAATAGAAGTACATACTCTCAATAGAATTTAGCGTTCGGAAATATTGTGACAATATCTCCCCCAAATGAATGGCAGCTTGGTCGCATTTAAAAACGAACGTAGGGAGGGATGAAAAAGTAAGAATTGCTATTTTGCTCCACAATGCTTCTGATTTCGAACATTTCGTAGAATCGAGATACAAACAAATCTTTGGAAAACTGTTGGTAAATTTAATATATAAGCTTCATATAAGCAAAAAAAAAAAAGACATTCGTTGCAAAAAAAAAATAACTGTAAACTAGTCTAAACATCAAGATCTTTGTTTTTAGGCCCTGTACCGAAGGTACAAGAGCCTATTGGTTTTGTGCAAATGTATGTAACAGGTAGAAATAATAATCGGAGACCCCCCAAAGTTACCCCCATTATGGTCAGGAGCGATAGAGGAGTCGATATAGACATGTCCGTCTGTCCGTCTGGCCGTCCGTATGAACGAAAGGATCTCGGAAACGGTAATAAATAGAGACTTCGTGTTTTTTGCATTCGACTAGGACTGCTCCGGAATTTCACAAGTTTATTTTAAAAAGTTGCCCCTCCCCCCCTTCCCCATAAAATCACCCCCAAGGCTAAAAATTTCTTCGGCACAAAAAAAAGTAAGTATGCCAGTATAGAGATATCGTCCTTCTTAGCCAAAATCCAAAAAGTTCATCAAAATCGGATAATAAATGACGATTTTATAAGCATTTGAATTTGAGCGACCCCCCTTTTCGTTTCATACATAAAAAAATGTTTTAAAAGGCACTTAGTCGTGCAGTGAGAAGTGGTCATGTGTTTGGTCATAAGCTAGGGGAACATTTAATGTGTTTGTTAGGCGACCTGCACTGGTACAGGGCCTCTTACAGTCGGTTACGCCCGACTGTGATTTTCTTACTTGATTTTTTTTTTTATTGGTAATTTTCAATATACGATTTGTTCTTGATATTCTGCCATTATTTGTAATTTTTTATCACCCAAAATTCGTGAGTTGAAAATCACAATTAACTCTCACACAAGTCAAGCAGTCAAACTTGCAAAAGTCTGCGTTTTCCCCCCTCGTTTCATTTTGCCAATTGCTGTTATTGATCTCATTGTTTGCTGTAATTTTTTTTTAGTTGTTGTTCTTATTGCATTTCAATTTTGCCAATTGTTAAATGTGAAAATGGAGCAAATATTGACCGCGTTTAGTGTGGGCAGTTGTTTAATTATGCACAACACAAAGTACACCCTACCACGGTCAGTATTTACTTAGGGCTATTGTTGTATTTCATTGAATTCTTTTGGTTTTTTTTTTGCTTTGGTTTACTCTTTAGTTTGAGTGCTATTGCTTAATATTTTTAATATATTTGTATAATCAATGGGTATATTTTGTTGTTGCTGCTTTTTTTTTTTTTAATTGTAAGCATTATTTTTTTTTTTAACTGGTTTATTGCTTTATAACTATTGTTTAATTTTTTTGTTGTTGTATTTTTCTTTCTATTAATTTTAATTTCTTGTAATTTTTTAAGTAAAATATTAAATTAAAAAAATAAAAAATATAAGAAAAAGTGCTGGTTTTAACTAAAATATTTTTTTTTATTTATTAAAGTTCAATAAACATAGACGCATATATGTATATTGTATATATATGTATATATTTTTTTTTATTTTTTAATTTTTAAACATAATAAGTAAATCAAAGCATAACGAAAATATAATTGTATAAAATGTGTTGTATTTTAATAATATTGTATATATAGTTATATAATTTTATTTTTTTTTTTGTATATAAAAATTAAATTAAAACAAATATTCACGCTTTGCATGTAAAACTAAACTTAAACGTGTTTTAATTTTTCTTATTTTTTTTTTTTTAAGTTTAACGTTGCTTAAATAATTTGCAATTTATTTTTTTTTTTAATATTAACACAGATTTTTGTTTTTATATTTTTAAACAACAAAATCATACTTTATACTGTTTTTGTTGGTATTTGAAATGTTGCAAGTGTAGACAAACTAAAGTTTTAATTTTTTTTTTTTTTAATTTTTAAAGACATTTTTGAACATTATAATTTAAATTATAATTAAATAATTTTTTTTTTTTTAATATTATTGCTTTAAAATAAATTTGTAATTAATTTTTTATTTTTGTTTTATTTCTTGCCTGCTTATACAAATGTTTAATTCTAAAATTTTGTTTTCTGTTTTTTAAATTTATTTATTTTTTGTTTTTGCTGTATTTTAAATCTTATGGTCTATTGCTAAATAATTACATTAAATCTTGTTGTTTTTATTTTTTTTTTTAATTATTAATTTTTTTTATTGGCTTTGCATAAAAGTATATATAATTTTTTTTTTCATCTGTTACTAAAAGAAAATTTGTCTTTTATTTTTTGTTTTTGTTTTTTTTTTTAAGAAAAATGCAAAAATTTTTTAGTGTATTTTTCGCAGTTGTTTTTGTTTTTTTTGAGTTCCATACCGAAATCTAAATGTTGTACTTGCATCAGTTTTATCGCTTACACATTTCTTTAAATTGTTAATATTATTTTTATTTTTTATTTTATTTTATTTTATGAAAAACTTAGTGAACAATAAAATTATTTGTTATACATATTTGTTGTTGTTTTAAAAACGAGAAACACTATTGCGTGTTGTCAGTGTTGAAAAATAAAACGAAAAATATATATTTTTAACAAAGAAAAGCAAATAAAAGTTATATAATATAATAGTAAGTTGTTGTTTTTGCAATTTTTAATTTGCAAATATTTTGTTTTTATTTTTTTTATAAGTTGTAACTATTGTTGTTGTTGTTGTTGTGGTTGGGTTTATTTTTATTTTTGCCAATTACTTAATTATCTATTGCTGTCTATTGTTGAGTTTATTAATTGTTTAATTATTTTTTGTTTTTGTTTTTAATATGGTTAATAATTGAAATTAAAAATTGTATACGTTTTTTGTTTTGTATTGTAATTATTAATTTATACAAGAAAACACTTAAAGAAACAATGCTGCTGTTGTTGTTGTTGTAGTAGTTGTCTTTCATATACAATATTATTTATATATGTATATAAATTGTAAATATGTTTTTCCAATTAAACTTTAAGTATTAAGTTTTTTTTTGTTGTAACTATTGCTGCTGTCTATTGTTAATTTGAAGAACTATTATTTTTTAATGTTTTTTTTTTGTTTTTGTCAACTATGGCTATTGATTAATTGTTATATTTGTTGTCTATTGTTAGTTAATAAGTGAAATGGAGCAAGAGTTGGTTTAGGGGTTGCTGTAGAAGTTTAGTTAGAGAAAGAGAGAGAGAGAGAGATAGATAGAGAGAGTCGGTAACTATTGTTGTTCTTGTTGTTGTGGCTATTGTAAGTTTTTAAAAAACATTAAAAAATTTTACTGATTATTTTGTTGTTGTTGTTGTTGTTGTATTGTTTGTGGCTATTGAAATTGTGTTTAATTTTATTTTTTTCTTACTATTTTTAAGTTTAAACTGTTCTGCTGTAGTTGTTTGCTAGTACTATTGTTAATTAATTAATTAATTAATTAATTTATAAATGGTTTGAACGAACAAAAATACAATCGACTGTCGGCTTGGATTGGTTTATGGATGCTTGTTGGATTTATTATTAATTTTTTTTTTTAGTTTTGTTTGTATTTGTTGTAAGGGCAAGTTATAGTAATTATTGTTGTTGTTGTTGTATATGTACATAGTGTTTTTCTTGTTGTTGTTGTTGCTGTTTTTAATTTATGCAATTTTTTATTTCAATTATTTTTGGGCTATTGTTGTTGCTGTTGTTTTTGTTGTTGTATTGTGGTTTTGTAATATACTGGCTATTGTGTTTGTTGTTGTTTTTAAAATATTTTTTTTATGTAATTCGTGCTTTTATTTATTGTTTTTTTATTTTTTTATTTATGTATTTCAGTAAGCGACGGATATGCTGCTATTCTCTTGTATTTTTGTTATTTTATTTTCGAAAAAAAAAAATGATTTAACTAAAATATTTTAAAAAAGTATAAAAACAAAATTTGTTTTTTGTTTGGCAAACTTAAAAATTTTGTTTTGATTTTTTTTTTGTGTTACATAATTTTCGTTTCTCGTTTTTATTTTTGTTTTTTTTTTTTTGTTTTAATAATTCCTTTTACTTATTTATAACTAACTGCTTAACTCAAATTTAAATAATTTGTCTTTTTTTTTTGTTTTTTGTTGTGTTGAGAAATTATTATTTCGTATATACATAAATATTTTGTTTTTTTATTTTTAAGAAATATTTTTTTTTGATATTTTTGCTTGTAAATAATTGCATATTTAAAGAAGTATAGTATTAAACAATAATTACATTTGGTACTAGAGCTCATTGCAACGAATTCGTTTTTAAAATAATTATTTAATTTAATATGTTTTTTTTTTTTGTTTAACTTTATCGAATTATATTGTTAGATAGTTTTAAAAATAAGTATAATATTGTATAGGTATCTGGGTGTATAGATGTTTTGTTTTGGTTTATGTTGTAGTAAAAATAAAATAATAATAAAAAAAAAAATTATAAATCAGTTTTAATTATTTAATTTTGATTTTAGTTAAATTTTTCGTTGTGTAATTAAAGAAGAAAAAAAGTAGCGTGAAACTGTTAATTTTTTTCTCATATTTTAATTGCAGTAATAATTATTTTAAGAACGTTTTAAACAATTGCACTATAAATTCATCAATCAATCAATTAATTCAATTATTCATTTCAAATTGCTTACGCATTTGTTTGCCATAAATAGATATTTACAAACCACAAATAAAAAATAAAGACAAACCTAAAACGTTATACTTGAACGTCTTAAATGTCTAACAACAGTGGTGCCATTCTATAATTTAAATATATAATCATCATCTCATCTCATTTACAATATTAATAGTTACAATTATAATAATAATAATAATAATAATAATAATAATAGATAATAATAATTTTAATTATATTTAATAATTCGTAACTCAAAAACATTTCGCCTAGATTATATTAAGAAACTATGCTTCAAAGCAAAATATATGTTTCAGTTGCGTAGATCTGTTTATTTTTTTTATTTTTAATTATATTCAGCAAATTTTGATTTAGTCAAGAGTTGGGCAAATGATGAAGGAAAAAAATATACACAAGACGGAAAGTAGTAGAAGAAATCTCTAATTATAATAAAACAAATTATTTATATTAATGTTGTTTTTTTTTTTTTTTATACACAATTATTAACTATTTAATGTTTGCTTTTAAACGCTTTTTTTTGTTTTTTGTTTTTCTCTCAAATCTATAAAATAGTATTGGTAATCAATCTTTTTTCTCTCCGAAAATAAAACACATACCTGAGGGCTTTTAACTACATACAAGAAAACGCGCCACATACAGGGTGCGCAAAAATACACAGGCACACACAGACACACAGTTACTCGATTAATCGATCGTTTAATGCTTGCTTTATAATTTTTGTAGAGCGGTATTGAAGCAGCAATATTTTTAAAAAATAAAAATCGGTTGCAGCTTAAACAAACTTGACGCATATAAGTGATAACTAAGGATGTTTCTTCGTACCGAGAAACTCGCTGACAAATGTCGAACCAATATTTTCAAGCCTCTCACTAAATATGACTGCTTTTCGTTTAATCGATTTAAATCAATTATTTTTAATTTTTGAATAATCGTTTAATGCATTAAAATTTAATTTTCAGCAGTGAAAAACTTGAAATATTAAATTTAATTGTTTTATTGAAAATAATTGCTTATTTTGAAATTTTTATCGAAACTTGAACTTCAGCGATATGAAAGCTTTTTTGCTCATAAATCTTAAATTGAAATAATTTGTTATAGAAACTAAACGATTTTTAAATATTGCAAAAACACTTGTTCAACAACTTCATCTTCATCATATAATTCTAAAATTCTTATTGAAACTGTAAACAATTTAAATCAATTATTTTTAAACATTTATCAAATGATTGTTCGAACTATTTTTAATTTAGAGCCATATAAAAGTTTTCGCCTCATAATGATTATTTTTTTAATTATTAATAATAATTGATTATTTTTTAATTTTTTCGAAACTCTAAACAATTTAAATCGATTATTTTTAAATTTTAAATTTAAATTTTTACAATTATCAGATTTTTTTGCTGATAATTGTTGAATTGAAAAAAATTACGATTATTTAAAATTTTTTTGCGAAATTCGAAACGATTAAATTTAATTTTTTTTTAACTATTGCTCATAATTATTGAATTCTAATTGAATATATTTTATTTTTAATTTTTATAGATATTCTAAACGATTTAAATTGATTATTTTTAAATTTCAACCGCTTAAAAATGTTCGGCTAATAATTGTTAAATTGAATTATAAAGATTATTTTGAAATTTGAACCATATAAAAGATTATTTGGTTGATAATTGTTTAATTGAAATAAGCGATTATTTGTAATTTTTTTCCAAATTCTAAACGATTTAAATTGTTTATTTTTTTTAGATATTGCAAAGCTTCTTTCAATTATGTAATTTAAAATTAAAATTAATAAATACTTGTATCGATTATTTGAAATTTTATCGAAACTCTAAACAATTTTAATCGATTATCTTTAAATATTGCATAAAAACTTATAGCAAATAAAAGCTCTTTGCTCATTATTTTTAAATTGAAATATGACGATTAATTAAAATTTTTTTTTATATAATTTTAATATAAAAGATTTTCGAATCATAATTGTTAAATTGAATTAAAAAGATTTAATACATTTTTTTCGAAACTCTAAACGATTTAAATCGAATTTTTTTATAATAAAAAAATTATAAATTTCAGGAATATAAAATATTTTCTGCTTATAATTGTTAATTTTTTTTAACAATGTAAGGAAATTAACTTCTCATAATTTTAAAATTTTTTTCAAAAATATTTTTTTTTTCAAATTCTTAACGATTTAATCGATTATTTTTAAATATCTAACAAAAGCTGGTTGCAACTATTTTTAAAGTTCAGCCAGATAAAAGATTTTCGGCGCAAAATTGTTTAATTCGAATAAATTGTTTAATTTATAAATTTTTTTTTTGGAAACTAAACAATTTAAATCGATATTTTTTTAAAAATTTCACAAAAGCTTCTTGCAATTGATTTTAAATTTCAGCAATATAAAAGCTTCACTGCTCATTAGCTTGCATTAATAAAAAATTTAATTATTTAATTGAAATAAATCGATTATTTTTCAATTATGTTTCTACAATAATCGCTCAAAACTAACTTTAAGCAAGATAACTAATCGGTGTGCTTGTGTGTGCATGTTCGCAGTATTATGCCAGCGCGGTGTGGGTATGCAAAATTCTATACAATTCAACTTGCTTCAATTTGGCGCTTTGCATGCCGGCCGTGACATATCACATGTCACGCACAGCATACAACAGCGCGCACGTCTCTGCTGCTTAACTGATCTAATCTGATCTCTATGTTGTATACTAACTCTATATGTATTGTATCTCTTGGACTGCCCTGCCCTGCCCTATTCTATCACGTCGCCTGAACACTGTCTGTCACTGTCTTTTACTGTTTTAAACCATATTTTTTTGTTTTTTTTTATAGTATTATTCTTGTCATATAACCGGTATTTAAATTGTTTTCATCGAACTGTGATGCTCTATTTCGAACTATGGCCTGCATGTTAAAATTTTTTCGCGAAAGCATTTTTAATTGAAAAAATGAAATCATATATAAATAAATATAATTTAAAAAATTTAACAAACTTTTTTTTGTTTTTCTTTTTGAAAATTTTAAATTTGGTTCTACATCTTTAGTAAATTTTTTAGTTTTATTATTTAATTTTTTTTTATAATTTTAACGAACATCTTTTAACCACATTTTCTTTTTTAGCTTTTATTTATAATATTTTTAATATTATTTGTTTTTGTTTTTTAATTCCATATAATTGCACTTTAAAGTTTTAGATTTGCATTGCCTTACATATTTTTTGCATTTAAATTTAATTAATTTTTTTTTATACAATATAAAAAAAATTTAATTATTTTATGCGTTTTTTTTTTTGTATAAAACAATTTTTGTTTTTAATTTATGTTTTCAAATAAAGTTTTATGCAAAGCTGTTTTATATGTTTTTGCTGCTGATTTTATTTTTATTTATGCATTTATTTTATTTAATTATTTTTTGTGTTTGTTTCAAAAGTTTGTTGTTGTGTTTTTTTTTTATTTTTTTCATTGAGTTTACTGTTGTGTTTTATTGTAGTAAAAAAAATACTTTCCAAAATATATAATTTTAGCTTATATACTCCATGACTGTTTTTAAGTAGTATTTTTTTTAAACTGGTTTATTTTCTTTATTTTAAAAATAATTTAAGTCTGCCTCAAAATCAGTTTACAGTTCTGCATAAACTTATTATTTTTTCTTTTATTATATTTAGTATATTTTTTTATTAATTATTTTGTTTTATTTTTTTTTTATTCAAAAACTGCAGTATACATTATACAATAGTTGTTGTTGTTGTTAGTTACGCTTATATTTTGTTTTTATCCGATCGTTCTACAATATTTATTTGTTTTAAATATTTTCTTAATTTGTTTATTTTATTTTTTATAAATTTGTTTTAATTTCATTTCATTATCATTTTTTTTTTTAAATACTTTTATTTTGTTTAAGAAAATGTTCATCAAAATTTTGGATTATTAATCACAGATAGTGTCTAATATATATTTTTTTGTTTATAATAAATATTTATGTATACTTCAAATACAATAAAAATTAGCAATAATAAATACTTTTTTGTTGTTGTTGTTGATGTTGATGTTGTTGTTGTTATTATAATAATTTCAATATTCCTTTGTTTCATTTTCCATACAGTGGCGAAAAATTAACTAATTTTGAATAATTTTCTTTTTTAATTTGTTATGTTTTAATGTTTATAATATAAGCTTTTTGTTTAGATTTTTTTTTTTTTAATTTGTATATAATTTCTATAAATTTTGCTTACGTTCCACAACATTCATATGTAGACAAACACCAATCAATAAATTTTTAATTTAAATTTAATTCAATTTAATTGGATTTTGACGCCTAGCCAGTGTTTTTTTTTTCATTTTGTTTTTGTTTTTATTCAAATATTGATTTTGTATATGTTTTGTTTTAATATTTAAATGTTTTTTTACTCTTTTTAGCTAAATATATATTTTTGACACTTACTAACTAGCACACAAAATATCTTTAAGGTACATTTAATATTTTCTTTGCTCGTTTTGATCGCGGAACAGGAAGGTTTAAAGGAGTGCCAGACAATTAATGTGGGAGAGAGGAGTGTATCGCATATACATTTAATTTTTTTTTCTTTTTTTTTTTAATAAATTTTGTAAGTAATTTTTTGTGTAAATATGTTTCGACATTCAAAGTTTTTCTGTTTTTTGTCAAAAATATGTAAAGAGTGTTTGTTGTTGTATAAGTAGTCGAAAGTATTTCATTTAAATTTATATTTTTTAGAGTTGTTTTTTTGTTTTTTTTTGTTGCAAAAATGATCATGTTCTGTTGAGGTATACGCGACGTGAAGACACACACATAATATAAATATATAGTACATAATTTAGTTATTATTTTTTTAGTTAGTTCAAGAGCTATGCCAAAATTAAATTATTATATTTTTTTTGAGTAAATAGACACAATTTTTGCTGTTACAATATTCAACATTTTTTTTTTTTTTTTTTGCATAAACACCGAAATATTAAATTTTGTTTGCTTAGTTTCTAAACTTTTAATTTTGTTTTTGATTTATTTTTACAAAAGTGCTTTTGTTTTTTTGAATTTTGTTTTAATTTTTATTTATATTTATTTATTGTATGACTGCGCTGTTAAATTTTTTTATGTACATTTAATAATTTTGTTTTTGTTCCATTTTTCTTTTTAGAAATCAAAAAGCGGGCGGGAAGGTTTATAATTTTTTTCTGCTGGTCTTATAAGAATTTTTCTATTATTTTGTGTGCTTCAAACTTTTCATCTTTTCTTCAACTTTTAGTTTTCTTTTTTTTTAACTAATTTACTTTTTTGTTTGTTTGTAAAATGTGAAGGCAGCTTTGTTTATTGATTTTCGTTTTAAGGTTACAGGGTTTTTTTTTATACTTTTTGACTTTTTTTCATCGCATTTTCGACTTTTTGCATTTAAGAAAAAGAAAGAAAATTTTGTTGTTGAATTTTTGTTTTCAATAAACAAAAATTTTGTGAAATTAAAAAAATTAAAAGAATTAAATAATTTTGATATTTTTTTCTGTGTTTCTATTGTAGAATATTGTTGTTGTTGTTAAGGTTGTTATCATTATTGCTTTGCTTTTATTTAAGTATATAAGTTTTATTTATATTGTTTTGGTTTTTTTTGATCGGATATTGCATTTGTTATTTGTAGTTGTTGTTGCTATTGCCAAGTGAGAGTGTTATATTGCATTGGAACTTTAAATTTTATTAAATTTATTAAAAAACATTTTTTTAGGTAGAAATTCTAGCGTGAACTTTAAGTGAAACGTTTAATATGAAACGTTGGAAGAGAAGCATAGTCAGTTATTTGACTGCATAAAAGGAACAATTTTTTGAAGTGAATCTTTCAGACTAAAAAATGAAACGTTAAATATGAAACGTTGCATACATCGAGCCGGCTTTTGATGCCAACTTAAAAAAAAAAATTTTTATAAGAAAATTTTAGGGCAGACTAACAAACTGAAACGTTTAATATGAAACAATATCAAAGAATCTTTTGTCATTAATTTATGCTGTTTTTAGAAAAGATTATTTTCAACTGGAACTTCTATAGTCTGAAGAAGTGAAACTTTAAATACGAAGCAGTGGGAAAGAGCAAAGTCAGTATACTTTGCCCGGACTTATTGTTAGTGAAATAATTGCTTTATAAATTGAAGCTTTTAAAGCCTGAAAATATTCATTATTAAATTTGAAAAGATGGGAGAGGCATACAGAAAGTAGTTTTAGGGCAGGTTTAAAAAAATATTTTTTAAGTAAAGTGCTTTAAAACTCAATTGCTAACATACCCTACAGAAGCTCCACTTACCATGCTTGTTCACAGAAATTTTAAAAAAGTTTTTAAATTCAAAAAAAATATTATTCTTTAGCTAATGCCATATAACAGCTCGCACTGAAGTTTACTCATTGTAGTTGTTGTTGTTGTTGTTTGTAACTGCTTGGTTATGTAGTTTTGTCATTATGTAGATTTGTATTTGTTTTATTGCTATTAGTTTAATTTATATAAAAATTAATTACTATTTTTTATATATTGTTTAAAATAAACTGATTACTTCAACGATTCTTTTTTTTCTCCCACCGAGTACTTAGTTAAATTCTGCAAATTGTTTTGTGTTTTTAGTCAATTCAATATTTGTTTTTTTTTCTTTTTGCGGCGTTTGTTTTTGTTTCTTTTGCAAATTTCATTTGCAAACAAAATTTGTTTGTCATTTGTTTAAAGATTTGTATTTAGTTGTTGATTTGAAAGTTGTTGTTGTTACTTAGTTTTTTTGTTTTTTGTTTTTTTCTTTAGTAATATTTTTTCTTTACTTTTATCTTCTTTTTTTCTTTGTACAAGATGCCTATTTGTCGATTGTCAAAAACGAAACAAAAATATATTGTTGTTGTTGTTGTTGTTTTTGTATATATATCATATGTAGTAAATATGCATGTAAATTTTTTTTATATATATTTATATGTATATTATATACTAGACAGCAGTATATTACTATGTATTATATTTATTAACTAATTTAATATTTTTTGTTTTTATATGTGTTTTTGTTTTATCTTTTTTATATATATTTATTACATATTATTTTATTTTATTTATCCACTTTTTTTGGATAATTATTTTTCTGCTCATTTTTGCCCATTTTGGTTTATCCTTTGCAAACTTATTGGAATTTCTTTTTGCCTGTAGGGTACACATGTCGTATGCGTGCTCAACTTAAGCCTAAAATAAACAAAACAAATAACATTGTTCATACGCACTGTGACCTGTTTTAAGCTGACACCGCAACGCGCAACTAATTTTTTTTATATTTTTTTTAGTAGCTATAGTAGTGTGCCGCCGTTGCTAAAGTGGACAACGTTGACGCTGTAGTAGCAGTACTGCTGCCCTCTGGCCAGCGGTTGTAGGCATGATAGGCGGCGACATGTGGTGGCTGTGCTGGCGGCAGCGGCGGTGCCAGCGGTAACGGCCTCGTTGGCCAAATACTGCTGTAGGCAACGCCATATTGCGCCTGCAGCGTACTCTATAAATTCGCTTCACCGAGTTCAGCCTTTTCCGCCTTGATCTGTGCCAGCTTCTCGTGCAGTATGGAGGTGTTGCTGGTGATGGTGCTGCTGCTGCTGCCGTCTAGGGCATGCGGCGCCGGCGGTGGCGTTGAACTTAGCTCCGACTTCGTGCTGCCATTGAGATCCGTCATTTTGTTAGCATTTGAGTTGCTGTTGTTGTTGTGATGCTGCTGATGCGCTGTTGAGTTGGAGCGTTCGCTCTTGATGCTGCTCGCATCCGTTTCAGAGTCGCGGGAGGTAATGCGGCTGTTACGCTGATGCTGTTGATGCTGATGCAGCTGACGATGCTGGCCGCCATTGTTGCTGCACTTGTTGCTGAAGCTGTTATTATTGTTGTTATTGTGTTCTAGCAGCGCATCCTCATTCATTGCATTGCTACTGTTGTTGTCGTCGTCATCACTGCCGGCGCCACTGCTGCTGCTGCTGCTACCGCTGCCGCTGTGATCGGGACTGGCACGCTCGCGTTTAATATCGCCGTAAGGTAGCGGGCTACCCGTGCGCTTGATGGTGTTCGATGAGCAGGCAGCGTATTCATTGTTGCGGTTGTTTGTGAACGGCAGCGGTGATTTCTTTACCAGCAGCTGATCGAGCAGCGGGCCTCCATTGCCGCTTGTCGGTGGTCCACTTTCGGCGCTCTTGCGATCCAGCGTCTTGCGTATGATGCCGTCGTAGAGGTTCTCCACAATATCGCGTGCGCTGTTCATTTGCATGCCTCCATGATGGTTTTGATTAGGATGCACAATGCCTGCGCCGCCAAGCGGACTTGTACTGCTGGCGTTGTTCGCTGCATTACCAGCAGCGGCGGCGGCGGCAGCATTTATGCGCATTGCCTCCTGAATGTGTGATTTGAGAAAATCGGAGTTGACATTGCCGGCAGCTCCTTGTGCCGCAGCAGCCGCCGCATTGCGGTTGAAGTCCAGACCAAAGTTGGCCGCATTCGCTGGCGTTGGCCAGAACATGTGCGGCTGGTAGGGCAGTTGTGAGGCAACGCTCGCATCGAAGAGCGGCATCTTGATGCCGTTCGGCGCCTGCTGTGCATTGTTCTTCAGTGCATTGCTGAGCTTTGAGTTTGAGGCGCTGCTCGCTGCCTTCAGCTTGTCGAGGTGGTTGAGTCCTGGAATGTTTGAGTTCTTGTTGACAGCACTGCTTGAGCTGCTGCTGCTGCTGAGTCCGTCCAAGCCCGGCTGTGGTTTTGGTTCACGTTTGCGCGGGCGCATCAGATGGCGTTCCTTTACCTTATACTCGAGCGTTGAGTGTGGCACGCCGTAGAAACTGCCAGCACGATGCACGGACATTTCGCCGCGTTGCACAGCTTTGACCGCTTCGACGAGACTATCGCGATCGTAATTGCGATACTTGCCGCGCTTCGGTCGCGTGCCTTTGCCAGCGGCCAACGCTGCGGCTTCCTGCCGGCTCAGATGATGCGAGTGGACGTGGTGATGTGGCAGGTGCGCGTGCGGATGCTGATGTGACGCCAGCAGATTGGGCGATGCACCAAAGCGCGATGTATCCGTGCCGCCAATAATTTTCGCGACGGAAATGCTGGGTTTCTTATAGTCGCCGACAACGCTGCCGTTATTGCGCTCGGCTGCCTCGGCACTGAGGCCCAGCATCGAAGCGGCTGCAGCCGCATCCTTGGTTGCCTGCTCGTTTATCTGGCGGTGTATGCTGTTCGTTATTACTTCGCGGAACGAGGGCGGTGACGCCGAAAGAAGGCTATTGTTGCTGTTGTTGTTGCTGACGCCGCTGTGTCTATAGACGCTGTGCGCGCTATTGTTGGCCGCGGCAGCCACTGCAGCGGCTAGCATGGGCGAGGCGGAATGTGGGCTGTCACCGTTACGATTGGCGCTTGAATTGGAATTGTTGTTGTTGTTATTGCAAAGCAGCGATGGCGAGGAACTCGAACCACCGGCAATCGGCTTGAAGGACGGAATTTTCAAAATGGCTGCCGCCGCATCATCGCATGTCTCGTTTGTGTCCAGCGAAGAAGTTGTCTCGGGCGTTTCGGACTTGGGCAGGCGATGTCGGTAGGGTGGCGTCTGCGGCACATGATGTTGCTGTTGCTGCTGCTGTTGATGCTGTTGCAGTTGTTGCAGCAACAGACGCTGATCGAGCATATTTGGTTTACCGTTGTTGAGCGCACTACTGTCGCCGGCATTTAATGCCGCACTTGCAGCAGCGGCCAACACCGCATTAGCTGGAACATTGGCCAGATCGTTGAGAAAGCCGCCATTGTTCAGCAACAGTGTGTTGATCAGATCACGCACCGTCAGCGTTTCATCCAGCTTAGGCTGCAACACGCCCGCGGTCAGCAGCAGTGTTTGCAGCAACATGCCCGTGTCGAGCCACATTGGCTGCACCGGAGGTGGCTGTGGCGATGTCTGTGGCTGCAGTGTGTGATGATTTGTAGGCGTGCTGCTCTGTGCGCGCAGCGTTGTGGCCAGCTTAGGTGAGCTGCTCACTGCCATGCTTTCCACGTCATCACCCAAATCACTGCCATTGCTCTCGGCATTGGTACAGAATTTTCGCAGATGCGCTGTGGACGCGGCAATGCGGCTGGCAAGATCATCAAATGCCGGCTGTGTCGACTGCTGTTGTGTGCACGACGATGACTGCGCCTGTGACGGCAGCACTACATCGCCCGTGGGTTGTGGTGTGATCGAGGTGCTGCTGTTGTTGTCATCGCCGCACTCATCGCCCGAGAGATCACGTTCCTGTGCTAGCTTATAGAGCTTGTTGCGTAGCGTCGACCGCGGCACATTGTAAAGTACGGCGGCTTTGCGTGTGCCCAATTTGCCGTCCTGTATGTCCTGCAGTGCGCTGTTCAGATCATCCTCGTTGTATACACGTCTAGTACTCGGTGTGGGCGTGGCACAGGCCGATTTTATTCTGTAAACAAAAATACGAAATTGATTAGATTTTGCGG
This sequence comes from Leucophenga maculata, assembly GCA_035044805.1. Taxonomy (NCBI): domain Eukaryota; kingdom Metazoa; phylum Arthropoda; class Insecta; order Diptera; family Drosophilidae; genus Leucophenga; species Leucophenga maculata. The sequence continues at coordinate 52,797 of JAWNNP010003788.1, read as the reverse complement.
ACATTGCGTTGGCGTTACATGAAATTTAAATGAATACGAATTTTTTGAGATTTTTATTTATAGGGCGCCGTTGCAGTTGTTGCACCCAAGTTGCTATAAAACGATAAGATAAAAAAAAAAAGAAAAAGAAAAATTAAATGATTGAGTCATGTTGCCGCAAGTCGGAAGTATTTTCGGATTGCATAATGATACACTGTACACTGTTTATAATAAAATTTATTGCAATTATTGATTATTGCGTATCAGGCGGGCATTGTTTATTCGCATTTGATAAGCGATTGCGCGCAGTTCATTGTGCTAATTTTTACGTAATTATACGCCACCCATTTGATTAAACAACATTTCGGCAATGTTCAAGCGAGATAAGCGTTTATATGTATAAAGAATAAAAAAAAATAATAAAATTCAAAATTAAAAATAGAATAAAAGTCGTATTTCTCCGCCTTCATTGTTTGAGCATATTTGCAAATAGCTTTGTCTTTCAGCCAACAAATTCCGACAAGCTTTGACGTCCGCTAAAAAATCACTTGTGCAAACAACATGCTGGAAGAGCTAGAAAGAAACACAGCTTCTTCGGTATAACCGAAACTTTTATATGCTACACAATAGGAAAAATTATTACTGAAAATGAAAGAATTGAAGTAAGATATAACAAATTTAAATTTTTTTTTGCTATAATTTTAATTTTTTTTATTAAAAAACAGAAAGCAGGGACACATTTAAATAGTACTCTGTACCTCGTAGCAAGGGGGTCAGCATTCCAAATAAATTAATTACCTGAAGAAAAAATAGAATAATTTAGTTATTCTAACTTGAAGATTCTATCTTTAATAGTCACAAGTTCTTCATGTTCATACGGACAACCAGACAGACGGACATGTCTTAACTGCTTGATTTTTTGTGGAAGGCTACTCTTTTTAGAGACCAAATTTGGTCCGTTATGTAATCTTTTACTGGAGTTCACATAAAATATAAGAAATTTTGCGATTCTAGCTGAAGTAACAGCAACAATCAATTTTTCTTCTTACAAAAGCTCAGACAGGTTTGATTAGGTTTACCCCACCTAGTGGTGCAGTCTGCAGCTATATGGAATATATTATAAGAATTTACGTTATAAAGATTATATTTCTGGCGTTTATAGTTAAATCGAAATCAATTTTTTTTTTTCATATAGCAACTCAGAAGAGTAGGAGGACAGACGGACGTGTCTATATCGACTCGAATTTGATATTTATCAAGAACTTATTTACTTAATGCGGTCTGCCTCGCCTATTTCTGCCTATTATATATATATATGTATTTATAAACGATCGGCAGATATGCAAATTAATACACATTGGATCTAATGGAAAAACGTTAGTAAAAAAAAAAAGATGCATGTTGTTGCTTTTGCAACTTCTGCTGCAGTTAGCAAAGGCAAATGTTGCTAATGATTAGCCGAAAGCTACTCCTTTTTCTGCCTTCAAAGCCTTCCCCAATGTTCTTGGCAGCTAGTTCATTATTTTCAAGCATGTACTTCACCATATCTAAATCGGATGGTTGGCACCTCTTCCTCAAAAAGCAATTATGATATTTTCTTTTCCAAAGAGATATGGTAACGAATAGAATGTCATCGCGGAATTTCTTGGCAATTAGCTTGAATGGATCAACACACTTTTCAACATGGCGATTCAATCAACCTTAGATGGAGGACCGTTCTTTTTAGTTACCCAGTAAATAATGTCAGCAGCCTGACATTCCAGCGCTGTATTCAACAGGTGCACCATTAAGGAAGTACTTGAATGTGGGGTAATCATGATACTCCTCAGCAAGCGGACCTTCATCGACCTTGCCGAGTTAATAATCGTCGACTCTACCTCCACTAGCTATTGTTGCTGTCTTGGCGTATTTAGCGCTTTGCAATCACCACAAAACAATTCATTTTTGTCGGGAATCGGTTTCTTGAAGTTGTCAACAGTCAGAACCAGTACGCCGTCTTCCAATTTCATTTCTTCGGGTGTATTCACGATTTACAATGCGATGGCTATCTCCAAGAGAAGGGACCACCAGAAGAATTTCATGCGACCAAAACGAACCTCCAGCCGGGGAGATGGGGGAAATGGTAAAATACGGCAAAAAACGGGACTTATCGATTCTTCTTTGATAAGAGATCAATGCAAACAACCTTGTGTGCGGATGTATGGATGGAAGGATGTATGGAAGGATGTATGGATGGATGTATGGATGGATGTATGTATGAATGTAAGGATGGATTAAGGATGCAAAAATGGATGTGATTATGTAAATATGGATGTATGGTTGGATGGATGTGTGGATGGATGTATGGATGCATGTATTGATGGATGTATGGATGAATATATGCATGTATGAATGGATGTATGGTTATATGTTGGATTTCCTAAATAAGATATAATCTATTGGGAAAATATTTTTATAGCCTAGAAATTAAGTATGACAGATTTCTTTTCTTCTTAAATTAACCTTTAAAGTTCCCATAGAAATTTTTCACCTATATACAACAAAAATTGAACTGGCGAAATAAAATTTTACACTTTCCAATTTCTCCATTTTTTCACGCCATTGTAGATCTTCAGTATAACTTAAGCTACATAGACGTGAAAAAACGGTGGACAGGGGCAGCATGAATTTCATTTATTGACAAACTTTTTTTAGTAAAAGCATTATCAACTAGAAATTCATTATATTTTGTTTTTGTTTATAAAAGGAACGAAAGATTTCAACAAAATTGGTAAACTTGTGTGACTAGAGTTAGAAGCTCCGTAAAGATTCAATAAAATCCAAATATGTGTAACTAAATAATAATTAGAAGATTCGTGAAGTAAAATATCAGGGAGCTATTATCGAATTACTTCACTATTTTATAAGCTGCACCCAACATAATTTTTTATTTTCTTTTATCTCGAATTTACATAAATTTCAATACATGTTGCATGAGTATATTCTTGCCATTCTTAAGTTCCAACTCAATATTTCTGAAACTTCTACTATTCTACTCATTCAATTTATGTTCTGCATCGACTCATTGCGCTGATCAAGATTAAACATGCAATTCATAAAGGTGATTCCAACAAACAGGATGCACATGATTTGTATAGGGTATAGAAATGGGTGCAAAAACAAGAAAGAATTTCGGCAGCGCTCCCGCTACGCTTCAAAGAACAAACACAAAGCGTGATAACAAAGGCCGCAACAGAAAGTTTAATGCTTTCTTTTCTTTGCACATTTTTCCCCCAAATTTGTTTTTTTTTTTTTTTTTTGGCTACTCCTGATAATTCCGCCAAAATGTGAGCAGCAGGAGTACTTTTTAAATATTTGCAGCGGCAGCAGCGATGAGCGATAGATGTCTGAGTGCAAGCGCTGGCTGGCTGGCTGGCTGGCTGGCTGGCAAAGTGGTAAGAATGACAGTATGACAGGATTGCAAAGGAGGCGCACTTTGCCAGCTAGTGAGACAAAAAGATGATAAGAGAAGGAGACAAGCAGACAGACAGGCAAACATGTTTTTGAAGTTCATTAGACGAATTTCAAAAACATTTTCACTTAATGCCAAGTTGCAGTTTCACTTCTTCTCACACGAAGCACGAACTCGGGTGGCGAAGTTGAAAAGGCAACTTGAGCAGTGAAAGCCAAAATAAAAAAAGGAGGGAAGATAAGAGAAATGTTACGAAAAAAAAAATGTTGAAAAAATGTAAAAACCTAAGCGGAAAAAATTTTTTCTTGCTTGCTCGAAAATGCGAATGACGGCAAAATAGCGTGCAAAATTCTTTATTCTTACGACGAGCGTCAACGAAGATGATGACGACGACGAGGATGACGAAAAAAGGTACATTGCACTTCACAGCATTGCAGTTGCCTATTGCGTGGGTAGTTTGATATATTATACGCCTAATATATTTCTGTTGGTAAGTTTGTGCAGAGGTGTTTTCTACAAACAAAATTTTATTAAAATCGGTTAATTTATTTAGCCGTAAAGAACATCTTAACAAGAAAACAAATGATGCATGTAGCTTTGGGTAATTGCAAATTAACCAGTGGAACTTTTAGTGTAGAAAATCTGTGAACTTGGATTATATCCATTAGAAATGGCGCAAGCTCATCGAAGCCGATTTTTTTATAGTTTTCATCAGAGACTGTGTAGGCGCATGGTGTGTTCGAACTATTTACTGGAGCCATAGATGTTCAAGCAGTCAATGTTGTTATCAATTTTGATGTTCCTCTAATGGCCGTTTAGATCGCTTTGGGCATTTCGGTATTGCTATCAATCTAATAACCCATGAAGATACACAGGATCTCCTTTTTATAGTTTCCCAGTTCTTGTTGTGCACACATACGAGTGACGAATGAATGGACAGACGGTTTTTAATGCTGATCAAGAATTTATATAGCTTATAGAGCTGAGTATTGTCACTGTAAAAGATTGAACCGAGCGTTAAAGCAAGCTTGAGGGTTCGGTACGCCGTACATGCAAGTAATTGGGTATGTCAGGACCATTACACCGAGAACATACATCCTATTAAGAAAGAAGGTTATCTAAACTTATCTTTCAGAATTCAAATAGAGAACATGTTGGTTATTCAGTTGAAACTGGATATCACCGGAGTCTTACGCAAAGTGGTTACCTACCAAGCGACCAAATCGAACCTCCTGCCAAGGAGATAGAGGATATCGTAAACGGGACTTATTGTAACTCTTTCGACGAGAGGCCAATGCAAACAACTTTGTGTGGGAAAGAAAAGATGCTAATAAGAGGGGGGAGTACCTCCAATTATCTTTTTCCTATTAACATTATAAATGGGAAAGTTTGTGAAGATGGATGGATGAATGTATGGATGAATGAACGTATGGATAGATGGATGTATGAATGGATGTATGGATGGATGGATGTGAGGATGTATGGATCGATGTATGGAAGGATGGATGGATGTATAGATGGATGTATGGATAGATGTAGAGATGGATGGATGTATGGATGGATGTGTCGATGGATGTGTCGATGGATGTATGGATTGTTGTATGGATGGATGGATGTATGGATGTATGGATGGATGTATGGAATGATGTGTGAATGGATATATGGACCGTCGGAAGGATGTACGGATGGATGTATGGATGGATGTATGGAATGATGTATGAATAAATGTATGAATGTATGTATCGATGGATGTATCGATGGAGGAATGGATGGTTGTATGAATGGATATGGAAGGACGGATGGTTGTATGGATAGATGTATGGATTGATGTATCGATGGATGTATGGAAGTATTGACAGATGTATGGAAGAATGTATGAATGTTTGGATGGATTTATGGATGTATGGACCGATGTATGGAAAGCAGGATTACTTTGTATGAAGTTTGGTATAGAAAAAGATGGGATGTTTGAACTTTTTTAATATTTTTATATGGGAAAGTTTGTGAGGATGGATGGATGAATGTATGGATGAATGTATTGATGAATGAACGTATGGATAGATGGATGTATGAATGGATGCATGGATGGATGGATGTGAGGATGGAAGTATGAAGGATGTATGGATGGTTGTATATATGGATGAATGTATGGATGTATGAATGGATGTATGTATGGATGGATGTATCTATGGATGTATGGATAGATGGATGTATGGATGGTTGTATAGATGAATGTATGGATGTATGGATCGATGTATGAACGGATTTATCCATAGATGACAGATGTATGAAAGAATGTATGAATGTTTGGATGGATTTATGAATGTATGGACTGATGTATGGAAAGTAGGATGACTTTGTATGAAGTTTGGTATAGAAATAGATGGGATGTTCGAACTTTTTGTCAAAATCGGAGTGGTTGATGCACCTACCACTAACCTCACGCCCCCCACTAAGTCTGCCAAGAAGAATTAATAAGGGTAGTATGGAAACTTTGCAAAAAATCCAATGATGTTCAGTGGTGTTGATTAAATCTTCCCAGCACTACTATACAAAGGCTAACCCTATTAGCAGAAGTAAACTGACGCTTCGATATTTATGATGTGCTGGAGGGTGTCAAATGTAGCTTTTATTAGAAAGGTGGTATCTTAGACCCATAAGCCACAACACTTTTATGCTGAATAGCTTAGAGAAAATTATGTACAACTATATCAGGGCTAAATACTTTTTAAATGGATAACTGAAAAGAAACTAACAGGCGTATAGATCTGACAGATCTAGCGAAACTGCTTTATATCAATTAAACTTTTCAATCGAATACGTTCTAGAGCCAAAGAGACAGACATTTGCGCTTTTATGACTATAGAAGGTGCTTATGACAACATATCTTATATAGCAGGTGCAAGGTTACTTAACAAGAGGGCAATAGAACGGCAATAGAGGGTAATAGATGTTACAAGCTAGCTAGTACAACTAGACTAATCACTGAAAAAACGATTATAATCTCAAGCAAATGAAATAATTCACAGACCCAAAATTGATGCAAGATGTTAGTTTAAAATTTATGCCGGAAAGGAATTATTAATGTTGCATAAATTTTGCTCGCTGCCACAAATACCTTAGTAGAAGGACTTCCTTCCTTTTTTAAACTACCCTCGTTAATGTCAAAGACGCTTGAAGGTAGTGCAGCCAGCCTCTTGCAACTGGCAGGGTAGAATGTTGGAATGGCTGAACTGACTGCAAGTCAAGCTGAGTTTACGGAAAAGTCGCTTTTATTTTACAACTTTTTGTTTTTGTCTGGAGAATGTCTGAAAAATGTGTGCACCGTGGAGTGGGGGTGGAGATGCAAAAACAAAACCAACAAAAAAATTGCATAGAAAGAGGGAACCAGGTACATACACACAGATGCAGCAGCACAGATTCGTCTACTTGCAAGCAAAGGTGGCAATGACAGTCAAATTGTGTTGTACTATGCTGGGCAAATGGTCCGTGTTGCAGCAGTGTGAGGCAGCGTTGTAGCGGTTAGAGTGCTGCCTCCCATGCAGCTCAGTTGCAATTTGGAGTGCGCAGCGTGTCATTAAAATTATATATTTACTCATTTATGTATGTACATGTCGCTTTTTTTTTTTGTGCCCTTTACTTCAGCTGCCCCTCAACATGCCGCATTTATGTTTGTTTTTTTCTTTTTTTTTTTTTGGAGCTAGCAATTTTCGCATTTCGAATGTCGCAAAAAATTATAATAATTGTGCAGCAGCGGCGGAAAAAAATGTGGAAATAAATTTAATGAAAACTCCCCCGAAAAAAAGTTCAAATATTGCATATAATATGAAGAGTTTATGCATGAAGCTGGATAGGCATGCGGGCAGCAGTGGCTTTATTATATTGTATTTATATATATGTATATCGTATATATATAATCGTATATATATGTAGGATATATACAAAAAAAAATAAAATAATGTCGTTTCAATGTCGTTTGGGTTTGGTGTCGTTTACCTTTTTGTTGTGATTGTTTGTTGCTGCATGCAGTCACTGCGTCAATTGCAATTGCAACAACAATATTAATGCATTTTTTTTGTGCATCGCTGCAGTTGTGTATGTTGGTCTTTTGTTGTTGTTTGTTGTTGTACAACTCTCTTTTTTTTTAAAAGTTATTGTTGTACTTGCAGTTGGTTTTGTTGCACGCATGTGGGTATTTTTTTTTGCGCTCCAATAATACCCTGCAATGATGTGGGTATAGAAAATTGTTGCAAATATATGTAATGCTCAAAAGGAGTTGTTGTATCGGTAGAGAGGGAGAGCATGTAATATTTTGTGTGAGGCTCGAATGTTTATACATATGTTGCATATGCGGCAAGTACAGAGAGGTTTCATTTTGCCTTCGCCGTTTGTTATATAAAATACTGAGTCAATATGTCTCACTGTCAGTAAAACAAGATCTTGAAAATTACCAACTTGTCTATTAAGTTTATACAAAGGACACTTTGTCGAAGTTTGAGAATTAAAAAAATAACCTTCTCCATTTTTATATTTTAATTAAATAAACTAGTATCGTGATTTTAAGCATTACCACATAAATTTTTATCTTGAAATTGTTTCACAATCCAAATTTATATTTCAGTACAGTTTAATCCTTGATTAAGGGTATTGCACAGTCGTATAAACTAGAAAGCAGCCTTCTTACTTGTTTTTCGTTCATTATTTCCTACATTTTTTTGTTTTTGTACTTAATGCTGTTTCTTTTTTTATTTTTTCTGACATTTTGTTTTAATTTGTGGCATAAAAAAAGGGTTGAATTCGTGTATCGGATATATGTACCTATTAGTATATATACATGTGTATTTGTGCGTATGTATGTGTGTTTTTTTTTTTGTATATTGTATTTGCGTGCACGTTTGCCATTTTTGTTGTTGTAATTTTGATGCTTGCTGCAATTGCTGCACTTTTACATATTTACAAGTTTATATAAAATAAAATAAAAAAAAAAATTCTCCTTTAATATTTATTTTTACACATTTTTTACGGGTTCATCCCACACACACACACACACCTTTCTGCTGTTTAATTCATTTAATTTTTTTGTTTTCAGCTTAATTTTTCGGTGTATTGTGAATTTAATATTTTTATTTGTGCTTAATAATTTTTATAATGCTTCAGTTAAGTGTTTTAAGTACAAAATAAATACTTATTAAAGTTATGACAATGAGGGATTTTTTTTTTTAAATGGAATTAAGAGGGACATTCGAGATATTATAAAGAATTTTTAAGCAGCAAGTCTGGGCGAACCGTCTAGATTGCTTCCATATATCAAAGTTATAAAAGGATGTTCTTTTGTATAAGTTTTAAAAATTTTTTTGAAGTGGTTCCTCATTGCAGAAAGCTAGAAATTCAATTGTTATATAATCACGCTCTTCAAATTGATATCAAATATGTCAAAGAAGCTGTTAGCATATATCCACAAAAAAAAAAAAAGAAAACCAACCGGTTATATTTGCAGCCTTTACCTCTAAATAAAATTTCTAGGGATACTGTGGAAAAAAACTAATGCCATTTAGGCAACTGTCATAAAGCAATCTGGGCTCTCTACATCTGAAAACGTGTTTTTGGTCAGACTTGAATACTCTACAGCAGCAATACAATGATGAAGTCCATATTTAGCTATAATATACCTCTGTAATGAAGGCAGTCATTGGTTGCCTTGCTGTATATTTTCAGCATCAAATGATGCTTTGCTTTTCTAGACCATAGAAATTTGCTTCGACTGATGCTTTTCAGTTTTCTTTTTAAGTCGAATGCATTAATCGAAAGGTACACCAGGTACTGGATCGTCCACTAATAATTGGTTTATAACTAGCTTGGGATACCATGCCAACATTTCTATTGCTATGGACATCTAACCCACAGTTCGAGAAACCATGTTAACTAGGTAGGTCACCCAACATTACTATTTTTCCAGTTAAACAAGCGGCAATAGACTTTGTTACTTCCCGGAAATTCTTCGCTATATTAATTACACAACAATAAGCCATAGATAGTAACCCTTTGGTTTGTCGATAGGTCTCTATTTTTTGACTTCCAGAACATGAAGTAATCAAAGGCAATGAAATAGCAAAGCAGATCTTGTCAGACCTGGTTCCGCAGCTTCCATGTTGTAACCCGAACCCTTATGTGGCCTTAGCTACGCTTCGACTAAACTTTTCATTGAAAACTGCTTTTTGAAATCTGCTATCCAGTCCTGGAATTTAACAAATTTTCGCAACTAATATAATCAATAAGCAAAAAAATAATAATTAGCAGAGAGTATCTGCGGCTTTTCATAAGCTTCTTGGTGGGTCATTATGGACTGATTCTGCATGTTAGCTAAATTGGACTTCCACTTGAAGAAACGCTCATTTATTCATAACTAAGCAAATATAATCCTCTTTATACCAAGATAGAACATCACAATCGAGTGAACTTGACTACGAGAAACTCTGTTCCTAACAAGTTTAACAATTTTTCATATAAAAACTCGGAAAGGTGAGACATTGTTGTATGGTGGCTACCCCTTATACTGGACCGATCTGAACCCAAATATAATATTATATATATGTATTAATATAAGGTATATCAAATTTGTTGTTTCTAGCAAAATTAAGAAAATTAATAAAAAAATTTTAAGCAAAAACTCCGAATTTGGTATTGGAGTGAGTGAATGGAGTAAGCACATTCATTGAATACAAGTAATCTGTAGAACGAATAGGAGAATCTAAATATCCAAATATTTGAAGCTTCTATCTGTTATAGCCTCCAAGATCTGGCTTTTCTTACGAATAGCCCGATAGACAGACGGACATATCTATATCGAGTCGCCTTTTGATGCTGATCAAGAAAATAAATATTTTGTGGAGTCTGCCACGTCTTTTTCTATTATGCCTATTTTTAGGCCCTGTACCGAAGGTACAAGAGCCTATTGGTTTTGTGTAAATGTATGTAACAGGTAGAAGTAATGGTCGGAGACCCTCCAAAGTTACCCCCATTATGGTCAGGAGTGATAGAGGAGTCGATAAAGCCATGTCCGTCTGTTCATCTGTCCGTCCATATGAACGAAAGTATCTCGGAAACGGTAATAGATAGAGACTTCGTGTTTTTTGCATTCGACTAGGACTTCTCCGGAATTTTACAAGTTTATTTTAAAATTTAGTGCAGTGAGAAGTGGTCATAAGCTTGGTCATAAGCTCAGAAAACATTTAATGTGTTTGTTAGGCGACCTATACTGCTACAGGGCCTCTTACAGTCGGTTACGCCCGGCTGTAATTTTCATACTTGTTTTGGGATGGTTTCCAAGCAAACCCACCACACATTTAAGTGTTTTGGAATGAGAATATCTTTTATTTAAGTCAATATGTGCTTAAAAGCTGATTCTTGTTGGTACACGCTTCGCATACATATGCTAAAAGGCTTGTGCCTCACCTTTTTGAGCTGCTAATTATGTGTTTTTGTAAGAAAAACTTCCTTAATTTAAACAATATCAATTAAAAAGTCAATATGGTGGCATTTATTGAAAGTCCGCTTCACAAACATATACTAATAGACATGTGCCTTCTACTTTTGGGGTAGTCCATATACGAAACCAACGCCCACTTATGTATTTTTGTAAGAAAAACTTATTTATTTAAATCCATATCAACTTAGAAGTAAATAAGGCGGCTTTCCTTGGGTATCCGCTTGTCTCTCCACTTTTTGAGGTAGTTGCTATATGCACCCACTTGTAGGTTTTTGTAAGAAAAACTTTATCTAAAACAATATCAGCTAAATCAATATGGTGGCTTTTCACAGATAACTGTTTTACAAAAATATTTTACAATAATAAGCGGCTTCCTCCACTATTTGGAGTGATTCCTATATGAACCCACATCCCAGTTTTGTGTTATTGTAAGAAAATGTTGTTTTTAGGCCCTGTACCGAAGGTACAAGAGCCTATTGGTTTTGTGCAAATGTATGTAACAGATAGAAATAATGGTCGGAGACCCCCCAAAGTTACCCCCATTAAGGTCAGGAGTGATAGAGGAGTCGATAAAGCCATGTCCGTCTGTTCATCTGTCCGTCCATATGAACGAAAGTATCTCGGAAACGGTAATAGATAGAGACTTCGTGTTTTTTGCATTCGACTAGGACTGCTCCCGAATTTTACAAGTTTATTTTAAAACTAACCCCCCTTTTCTTTTCATTCGTCTGGACTAATTGCGACACACAAACACTGCCAAACAGGTGGACAGACCAACGAATATGTCTTGTTTTGGTTGAGGTGATCAAGTTTATACATAAATAATAATTTATGGTATGTCTGATGCCTTATTTTGGGTGGCACAAACATCGTGTCACTCTATATATGCTTGCAAAAATAATTTTCAGATATCGATCATGCATCAGCTAAATTTATAAATTCTTTTAAAATATATTTTTAGTTAGTATACTAAGTATTTTATGTTTTTTACTTTGTATAACTAATAAAATTATTCATTCATTAAGACTCACATTGCAATGAAAATATTATGAAAACTGTTAAAAAATTATATTCTTGCCAGATATCTGGTGAAACTGTCTTAAAAACTAAAAAAACATTTGGGAAGGAAAAAAAAGCCAAATGTTTTAAGTTTTTCTCAATTAAAATAGAAATTTTTTGCCAAATTTGCATTTAGAGCAATTTGTGTTAGCAACTACAAACAAACAAAGGCACACATGTACATCTGTCAGCAGCTCATACCAAAAATGGTTAATTAATTAAAATTTTTTTTATTTTTATAAAAATTTTTTTTTTTTGCTGTGACTTTTTACATGCGTTGTGCTGTAATCACTTGCGCGCATCCCCGCGCATGCAGTTTCTTCGACTACCTTCACACACTTCCGCCCAACCACCCGTACTCCATTTTGCGCGCATTGCAACTGTCCCATGCCATGTAAGCCGAGTTTTATACTGTATTTTTTTTGCCCCTTTCATTTTTTCTTTTTTTCCCCATTTTTTGTTTTTGTGTCGACGCCGAATGCAATTTTGTTAAAAATGTATTAAGTGCATAAGTGTGAGTGTGTATGTTGTATCTGTGTGTGTATATGTGTCTGCGTATTGCACAAGTGCAGTGCGTATGTGAGCAAACGAATGCGTTTGTAAGTACTTTATATGTGCATGTGTGAGTGTGTGTGTGTGTGCTATATGGAAATGCAACTGTATGCATTTATTTTTTTTGGCTATGCAACTGAATGCAGTTGCATGTTGTTATTGCAGACGCCTGAAGCAGCAGCAGCCCGAAATGCATTCGCAAACTGCACCCAAGCAGTGCAGTGCGGCGCCTTCGCCCACTCTATACCCTCTTCACTACTTGGTCTACCATATTTACAATGCATGCAGTTTTTTGTGTGTGCGTGCGCTTACCGTTCTTCGTTTTATACCTCGCTGCACTCATTTTTCTCTTATTTTGTTTTTAACATTTTTTCGGTTTTTTCGTTGCATTTTTTTTTGTTAAAGAAATTCGTCCATTTTCTTTTTTGTTGTTTTTTTTTTTATTCAGTCTCGCTCATTTAGTTGACATTTCACTCATTCATCGAGCAACGGAGAGAGCCTGTGGTAATCAAACAGCCAACCAGTTAAAAAAAAAATAATTTAAACTCAACCACCTCATAACTTGCGCGTCCTCACCCGCGCTGCACTGCACCCTCAGGCTTGACTCTTTTGAAATGACAAAAAATATGGCGAAAAAATTGTTAAAATACAAAAATGCACGCATTAAGTTTGTCGATGCAAAGCGCGGTTGATCGGTGCCGGGTCGGCGTCGCCGAAATAAAACGAGCGTCGAGCTTCAAGCGCCGAGCGCTACTTGATGAATGCACAAGTGTGCATTCATTGCTAGTGTCGACGATGAGCCAGAAGCCGCACACTGGGTCAACGCTAGAATATAATCTGACAAAAAAAAAAAAAAAGAACAGATGTGTACAGTTTGTATATATTTCTATAATCTATAGAAATATTTTAAATAATTTATGAAACATACTGAAGATATTTTGACAGTCTTAAATATTGATCAGCCTCAGACTAGTTCTGACTATATTAATATTATCTACGAAGATAAATCTCTCTAAGAACTGTATTATGAGCAGAGCAAATGGAGGATCGTTTTTTATTTGTCAAGCTGGCATGTCAATATCAAGTCAAGAATTGGACAATTTAGATCTTAGACTGATTAGTTCTTTTGATCTTGTACAAGCTATTGTAACCTATCGTTGAAAATGTTAATGAACCTGGTCAATGTAGTCCTTTTCAAGTAAAATACAAAATTGTATGCCACTCATAAAAAAGCTCCATTTAATATTTAAAGTGTTTGAGTTACTAGCCAATGCATCAAACGAAATGATAGCACCCTGTTTCTCTGAAAAAAAATTGAAGGATGCTTGGGATTCTTAGACACATGTTAGATCCCAATATTACTTAATTCACTGCATAAAATATACTGTTAAGATCTGGAAGCCGGGTGGATTTTTTATATGCGGAAGAGTGCCAAAAATGTTCTTCAAACATTTTTTGTATGCATTTTTCCATTATTTCAATGGTTACTCGTTTATTCGGAGCGGAGACAAATTCAACAAATCAAAGATCTTAAAAATCAGTCTAGCAGTCCTTCAGTTATAAATGGTGTAAGTAACACGACTTTGTTATATTAATGGATAGAAAATTCTTTTGCACGTGCTTATATTACTAAGCTACTCCTAAACGGCTAGACCGATTTTCCAATCCAATATTTTAAATAATATTCATAACTAGAGGACCCGGCTTGTGTGAATACGTATTTCTCGGTGTTTTTTTTAATAAACGTGAGGTATCGCTGAGAATAATACAGAACCTTTAGCAGGCTGTGGGTTGAATTTCGAAAAAAGCCAAGAACAAAGCTCAGCATACTATTCTCTCAATACGATTTCCCAGAACACACTCTGCGCCGGTAACGACTTGTCCAATCAGATACAGTCTTCGCCCCATAATCTACAACACTAAGTTTCTATAGTCCTTAAGCTTTCTAAAATTTTCCAGTTTTCCTTGAACTTAACGACAAAAAATGTTTGCGAATCATAAATCGTATGGGAAGATAATTTTTTTTTGCTATTTTAATTCCAATTTCTTCATATCTTCTTTGTGTTGCAGCTTCCTTGGTCTACAAATATTTCAAAACCAAAATAAGTCAAAGCGGTCTAAAAGTCCAAAAGGCAATTCATTTTTCATTCATAATCTAAAAAAGGTTTTTAGGGAAAGAAAAATTACAAAAGTTGTCCGGAAAATAAAGATTTCTGGAGCAACTAACAAAAAATTAATCAAAATCGGTTCAACCATTTAGGAGCAGTTCATTGACATAAACACGTTTAGAACGATGGATGGATTTGACAAATTCTTTTTTTCTTTTGTTTTTCAAAAGTTTTCAGGAAACAAAACTTGAGACAGATAATTCGAACCAACTTCAGACAGCCATATTTGGTTGAAATTTTTTTTTTTTGTATTCAGAAGCGACTTTTGTTCAAAGTTTTTATGCCTAAAAACATTTTTACTATATTCCAAAATTCTTCAAAATTTTTCCGAATACTGAAAGATTTAATTTTGCTTTAGTTTATTTCTTAAATATTTTTTATTGTAAATAACTCAAATGAAGTTTTCGAATTTAAATACAATGGCAACATTATTGAAAGCACCTGCTTTTTTGTATTGAAACGTTATGGAATGAAACATATATCAAAATAAATTATACGATTTTCTCGAGAATGTGTATTGCAGATTAATTAAAAATAATGAGAACTATTTGACAAAAAAAAAAAAATGAATTATTTAATAAAGCAAATTTTTTACTTTTTTGTTGCCAATGTTTATATTTTTTTTTTTTGTTACTTCCGTCCCCGTGTGCAGCGTTTCCGTTTATTACATTCATATTTTTCTGTTTTTTGGTATGCAAAATATTTCGTAAACGAAAAAAGTAATAAAAAAAAAAAAATACTGAATATGAAATAAAAAAAGGTTTGTGGCAAAAAACTGCATAGAAAAAAAGAAGGCACGACAACAACAACAACAGCAGCTACAGATGCTTTCGTCGCCGTTGACGTCGTTGTTGTTGGCAAATAAAAAGCGATCGATATGATGCACTCATTTCTGTCTGGTGCGCAGCGTGAAGAGTACAAAGTCCCGCTTTGTGTCATACCCCTCTGTGCCCTATACAATATCACAGTCTGTTAAGGAAGATGAGATGCAATTCTCCATGAATCTATGCAGCGACAAAGATGGAAAGCGACAGAGACCAGTCTCAGCTACTAAGGAGAAAGCAGAAAAGCGTGCAAAAAAAAAAAAAAAAAAATTTATAATAAACGCTCGAAAAAAGCCAAAAATTGCAACGTCAGCATTTTGTATATCCTTTTTTTTTTTTTTTTTTGTCTTATAAAGAGCTTTTTGATTGTCTGTTGTCCTCGTAAAAATATTGCACACTGGACAGAGTAGCAGCTACGATTCGGTTCAGTTCGGAGGGTCTCCTCCGTATAGTAGCTGCCGTTTTTGTTGTTGTGACAGTCAGTCTGCCGGTTGGGTGGTCACCACTTGCATAAATGGTTGCTTGTCAAATTGCATCGTTTACTCACCGCCAGTCAGTAGCTGGCGGTTGACTGCTTGGGCATGATTTTTATTTTTATTTTTTTTTTGCAAAGAAATGCTCTTAAGTGGAAAACGATTTTCATAACCGAATGTTATTGAAATGGCAGGACAAAATTTTATATGACAAAATTATGAGTTTTAGCATGAAAAGTTCTTTTTATTTTGGGAAAAGTTATTAAGTTGTTAAAAGGACTCAGCTGCTAATATTGCTGCTTCTTCTTAACTTCCAGCAGCTTTTGATGCATCAGCTGAGTACGGTATTGATCTTTCGCGGTGGCTTCTTATGATTTTAACAGTTCATAAAATAAATGATTTCTCTAAACACACAGATGTAACTTATTTTCATGGAGAAGCCTATACTCCGGATGGTTGGAAGCGATTGAGTGAAGGCGTATACTGACTTCTTGCTTCATTAATTCCAACCTATTATTGCCTATATTACATATTATACAGAGTGATGGAAGCTTTAGATAGCCGAACACTCAGCCCTCAGGTGGGACCACTTGCCGCTAATAGTCACGCGTGACGTTGTTGCTATTAGACAATTAGGCAAATCAATCGGAATACGGACATGAACCTTCTCAAAATACTCAACAATCCAAAGTATACCGACATTGATTTCCACTCTGGCCAGAACATTGACGATGCATTACAAATCTTCTCCGAGAAGATCTATGCAGCCTCTGCCGAAGCCCAGAAAATGAGTTCACGCCCTGGCAAGCGAAAAGCTGGACAATTTATTCAGTCTCGTGAGCTGTGCACGCTCCCCTTCTACAGGGGAAAAGTCGACTTCGAAAGATTTTTATGCGGACGCAACACCCAGAAGACATGGCATGCTGGCACCGTGCAGCCAAGCGTCTCAAGTATGTAATTAACCAGCAACGCACGCAGATGTTCGATAATAAGCTGGAAAATATGAGCAAAGTTCTGCCTATTGAAGGATACAAGGAATAGTAGACGACACCCCATTCAACTTGCGCCCATCAAAAACGCAACTGCTGCCGCTCTGAGTAAGATGCCATTGCAGCACACCTCGAAGAGCGATTTATGCCCTTCAAGTCAGCATCAGACATTGTGGCAGATGCTACGAGACTCTCTCTGTCAGCACCACTCCAGTTCGACCTACCTGAGGACCCCTTTAGTCATAAGTCATAATTAAGCCAAGGGAATCGTCAACATCTGTAACCGCACATTAAAGGCGCTGCCGGACAATGTTGTCCTTACTTGGGTGTCAACTCATCATAGTTCGGTTGTAGAATTTTCCGAAGATGTAGAAGCTAGCAGTCATCACAATGATTCCCAAGCTGGGCAAACCGGAGATGGACGCTGTATCCTACCTGCCGATTTGTTTTCTGCCTTCAATTTCGTATGTTTGGGAAAAACTGGTCACTGCTATGCTTGCGATCATTGCAGAGTTAATGTCCAGAGGCTTTAGAACCGATCCATCCGGCTCATTATTGGATGTCCTTGACCTTCTACCCTTCACAGAGATCTCAACAAATTTTTGATTGCATTTTTGAAAGATTAAAGAAAAGAGCTAACCTTGTGAAAATCTTAAAAAAAGAACAATTTGTGGGTTAATGGATCGGCGAAGTCCGTAGAACATTTTTTGCTGCACAGTTCGATGAAGATTCTTGTGATTTAATTATTTATATTTTATAGTACTGTACTACAAAGCTTTTTTCTGTATATTATAAAAGACTTCTAACAGTAGGCGCCTGCTAGTCCTTTTCTAAAAGTTTGATTTTTCTTTTTTATACTGCAACATTTTTCTATATCCACATATGCCAACACTCTAAACTTTATATTTGGTTTTTCTTTTTCATTTTTATTTCCATTTTTTTATTATTTTTTTTTTTTGTTCTACAACAATTAAAATAGGTGCATGGCGGCACCGAAAAAACACTTAGCCATGATGTAGACATAAGTTGAGGACTCATGTAAGCGTTGGCAACGGCTCAAGTGGGCATGGCACGAACAGTAAAACGAGCAGAGGAACACAACACAAAACTGAGTGGTTAAAAAGAATGATAAATAATAACAAAAAAATAAAGGAGGAAAAAATGTCAAAAAAGGTAAAAAATAATAACGAAAAATACTTTGGGAAAAGTGTTTTGCTGAATTATTATGCACACGGTTGCTCGTGTGTGGTACTCCAACTGCATAGAAGTTCACACAGCCGCCGCTGTTAACAAGGATTTGTACAACATGTAAATAAAAGCTAGACACTAAGCCAGACATGGCGGCATTGCCGTCTCTTGGCGTTTGGAGTGCAACATTTTTAAGTAATTAAAAAAAAAACAAAAAAATAAAACAAAAAAAATGTAAAAAAATTTAAGATGCATTTTTGCGAATAATAATTTGAAGGTTTTTCTGTGCATGGCAGAGGCGTACGAGAATTTTTGTCTGGCGTTGCATTTTTCGAAAGTAATGAGTGATCTCGCTTGACTGCGTCTGATTGCCATTGTCGCCATATGCGGCCGAGCATGTGTGCGTGTGTGTGCGCATCTGTGTGAATGGCTTTG
The DNA here is from genome assembly GCA_035044805.1 of Leucophenga maculata. Lineage (NCBI taxonomy): Eukaryota > Metazoa > Arthropoda > Insecta > Diptera > Drosophilidae > Leucophenga > Leucophenga maculata. The sequence continues at coordinate 34,193 of JAWNNP010003788.1, read as the reverse complement.
CAAATTATGTGCCTCATCACCAATCAGCGGCAGCACTTGAGCGCCCATTAAGCGTTGCCACATTGCTCTTGGTTTGGCTTGGCTTGGCTGCTGCTGCTGCTGCACCTTGACAGTAATAACGAGTGAGACTGCCACAAACACACACACACACACGCACATAAGCTGTTCGGTTGCATTTTTCCACTGTTTCTCATCGTTTGCATTAAATTTATCTGCCACCTTTTTCTCACTTCCTTGCTGGCTTTCACTGTCTGCGTGCAATGTGGCGTATGAGTAATTTGTGTTGCAGTTGAATTTAGCAACATTTTTCGGGCTGCTTTTTTTCTCTTTTTTTTTTTTTTTGTTAATATTTACTTGTGCATGTGTGCATATATACATAAAGTATGTGTGTAGGTGGCATGTATATACAAAAAAAAAAACATATTCATTTACATTTTTCAGCATTTTTTTCCTTTTTTTTTGGTTTTGGTTTGGTGTGAGGTTAGGTGGTGCGGTGCGCTATTAAGTATGCAACGATTTCATATAACACAACTCACGCCATTTTCATTGAGTCGTGTCATTTACTGCTTGTTGTTGCAGTTGTTGGTGTTGTTGGCTCATTGTCGTAGTTGTTGTTGTTGTTGCTGTACAGCCTAAAGTGCAATTATCTCATGTATTGTCTCTCGCATGCACATACACACATACAGAAAATAAAAATACAAGATCTGATTGGAAAGTTTTAAATTTTTTTTAAATTACTAATTTGTGATATTAACTGGTACAGAGTAGACCTGGAGTTGTTTTATAAATTACTAATTTGTGATATTAACTGGTACAGAGTAGACCTGGAGTTGTCACACTGATGGTATGGGCAGCACTTGGAATTAAGGGAATATGACAAATTTGCTTCATTTCTACAAAAAATAATTCCAAAATGTACATAGACCTCTGCAGATTTAAATGCCAATAAAAACCTTTACCTTGACTCTCTGTTACAAGAAAGGACGTCAGTTTGAGAGGTTGTTGGACTTGAAGAAGGTCATTGAAGTAGAGTGGTTCAAAATTGATGATTCCCTACTCCAAAATCTTATTTCTTCAATGTTTTGTATTATTTAATGTGGTATTTTAGCGTTTTGGCTCTCAACAGCTTGTAAAACAGTTCGCTGTATTAAAAGAGAAGATACTTGCATACAGTTAGGCATAGATTTGAAACAGTTTTATATCAGAAGTTAATATATTGCTGTCTTCTCAATTTAAGATTTTTCATACTAGTGGGTAACTGCCAAGCTTTATACAAACATGCAGTATTAACACTAAGTAAACAATTAAAAAACAATTAAATAACCTTTAATTTGTGTTTACTAATTTGCCAATACAAATACTAATTGTAAGAGAAAATTGTGAATAATAGATTTATAGACAATTGTTGGAAAATATACAATCACGAAGTCGTATGACAAACTTATTTATATTAGCTTCCGATTTGTATCAATAGTTTATATATTAAAATGATTAAAATCATTAATTATATAATCACTAAACACTCATTTTATTTCACGACTTGTATTCCGTATGTTAGTATATTTGAAAATGCTTAAGAATGAGCTACATATATGAAATCGCTTAAACTCAAAACACTAGTGTTTTCTGTAGCATGTCCCTACATATTGTTGATAATTTTTTAAAATATATTTACATGTGAACTTTATCGTAGAGACATACGCATATTTATACTCTTTTTAGTCCTTAAAAAATGTATTAAAAAAAAAACTAGAGGCATTTAGTGTGCTCTTTGGTGTCCAATAAAAGCAGCAACCAAACTATTAGTGGTCGATAATGCAGGTCGCGGTAATGCAGGTTAACAGCAAAGCTGCATTACTATATGAAAAATGTGGACATGGTATACATGAACTTTTCTAAGCTTAAACTGTGAATATATAAATCTTAAATAGAGACAATAAGAAACAATGCTGTAGTCGAGTGTGCGCGACTACAAGATACTATGAAGGCTATTCCTTCCAGTGATCTGATCTTGGCCTACATGGAAAATTTTCTTAGAAATTATACAAGATCCCCAAATTTAACGTTTCTAGCTGAATAAAAAACATGAAAAAACTTTTCATACAAAAATTTAGAAAAGTTGGACAGATATGTATGGGGGCTACCCTTTTTATTGTGTTCCGAGCTGGACCTAAATGAAATATTTGATAGAGATTATTGTAAGGTAACCCAAATTGGATGTTTCTTGCAAAACTAACATCAATAAAAATTTTTTGTATAAAAACTCTGAATGACGCTTAGATTTGTATGGTAAGTGGCAACACCCCTTAGGGAGGGGAGCGGTGTAGTTTAGCGTGTTCATTGAATACTCGTACAAGTTATAGGAATAATGAATAAGACAATCTATATTTGCAATTTTGTAGGCTCTATCTCATCTAGTCTCTAAGAACTTGATATTCATACAAACAGGCGCGGTTTGTCGTGACTCCCTCTTTCTGTCTCATACATTTTCAAAAACTTGGTATACCCTTATGAGTGAACACAACCAATGAATTTTTGAATAAGGTAGGGAATGCGTACATTCGAAAAATATTTTGAATTTTGTTGACGAAAATTATGATCCGGAAGTACACTTTCCTCTCATCTTATTAAAAGAATGTTACCGAAGCGACGTTGAGACACGTACAGATGAAGGTGTCTCTTGGGTCTAATCAATGAAATAATGAGTTACGTACAGCTTTCACGGGAAGAGATTTAGATTTGGAATCAAGGTATTGGTAGCGGATCAGAAATCGAAGTCCAGACAACAGCAGCTGAACTTAACACAACTGAGGCACTCGAAGCTTTCAATATGGAAAATGAAAATAGTATATCTGTTTGTCTTTCACAATATGAGTATAGGGTATTCAAAATTATAACGAAACAAATCTACATGTTGCAGTAGCACCTCATCCAAAGAGAAAAAATCGCACGTCGTGTTTGTTACTTTTTTGAGGTTAAGAGTGTGGTCAACTACGTGGTGAACTCGTTGAAGTACTAAAAACTTGAAAAGAAGTGTTTGTTAAAAGATCCATGGGCGAAAATAAGGAACTACATCAAAACAATGCAACAAGCTACACCTGCTACAGTGTTTTACAACAGTTTTATGCTTCACAACAGTTCTCCAAACTTCATACAGTCGCGAATTGATCATGAATGACTTCTTGCTGAATCCCAAAGTTAAAAGTGTACACAAAAAACGCTGCTATAACTTCTAAGACGCCAATAATGGATCATATATGTTTACTTTGAACAGAAGCCCACCTAGGGCTCAGAGAACATATTTTATAAAATGTTGATGTTTTCTAGTGTTGTCTCCAAACATAATTTTTCTTTGGAGAATTTTGTTTTGTATTTTTTTTTTTTGATTATATATCAACTATATATATGTACATAAATTTTGTTGTTGTTTATTTTTAAGCTGGGTGTGTTTCATATTTAAATTCTCGCGTCAGCTCTTCTCTAGTTTGCTTCATTATTGCTTGGTGACATGGTATTTGTGCTTTTTTGGCTAATTGGCAATTATATCACCCGACAGAACTTTTAATTTAAATACTTTTTACGTAGTACTTCAAACTTAGCCCATTGAGATATATGGTTAAATTTGACTTTTTTTGAATGCGAGCTCATGCAGTTGATTAGACAGACGGACAAGTCTAAATCGATAGATTCTTCTATTTTGTTGAAACATTTAATTTATGGGTCTGCTAAATCGAAGGTGAAGAATCGCTCTTCGAGATGTGCTGCAAAACCATCGGCTGCTCTTATTCAGGGCAAAGCGTTTTTGATGGAAGCAAGTCGGATGGCGTGGCGTGTGCTATTTCTAATAGCCTTTCGTAGGCAAAAATTCGCATCTGATTCAGTGCCCATATTTTCCAGCATATTGTTGGATGTCGGTTTCGATCATAATTGAGTATTCTGGATGTTTCTTCCTTCGGATTGTTATTCTTGGAGCAGTTTACGTAGCCCACGAGTTAGGATATATTGTCCAGCCTGTCACTTGGTAGTGTGTGGGATCAGAGAAGTGTTGCAGTGCATCGTCAATATCCTGGCGAATTTAGAGCTCATTCTGGTCTGGGTAAATTGCATCGATAGAACGCATTTCGAATAGGTTTATTTCTTCAGGTTGATTAGCTTCATTGCCTAATGACAACTTAGCGGCAAGAGATCCAAGCTGAGGGCTGTGTATGAACGATCTGAAGCTTCCAGTGTGAGTTAACCTTATAGATACTAAAGTTGATGCAAGTCATTTTTGGTTATTGTCTGCATGCATAGTTGGGTTGCCTGATATCGCTTGAGCAAAGTGCAATAGCTTCATGCCTCTTCTGCCGCATTGGTGGTATGCGTTGTATATGTGTGTATGGCAATGCAATGCATTTCGATATTACAGCAGGGAATGTTGGCACCAATCTCTACTTCTATTATACCAGTTACCGGGATAGTCTTAGCCAGCTAGATAGAGGGAGAGCCGAATTGCTTGAGCAGTATTAAAGATCGTTCCTTATGAGGAATCTCGGTGTATTAACGCAAATTACACAAATTTGGACGTTTATAAATTAATTTACAACAACAACAATTAATTGCATACAAAAGCACAGAAAGGGAGACAAATTTGTGGACATGTATGGACTAATTTTATTAGAACTATAGTAAGATACAACAAGTTTGGCATTTATAGCTAAAACAACAAGCTTTAACTTTGAAAGGTGCTGCAGGTTATTAGGAGTACTATCCCTTATTGAGGGGTAAGCACGTTCATTAAATACTACTTATAAGAGCTATACAATAGGAGCATCTAACTATCTAAGTTTGAAGTGTCAATCTTTTATATTCTCTAAGTTTTAGACGTTCATCGAATGGGCAGACAGACGGACATACCTATATCGACTTCACTTTTAGTATAGGGCTATCACTTTTACTGGTTTGATTTGTCTCTTCATATAATATTTTATTAGTTATAACGTAAAATAGAAAAATTGTAGAATTTAAGCTGAATTAGCAACAACAGACACGGTATAAGAGGGACAGATTTATTTGGAGGCTACCCATTCTAATGGTCTGATTTTAACCTTTCATTAGTATTGATGTAAGCTACACCAAATATGAAATTTTTTGAAGAAATAACTACAACAAACAAATTTTTTTACATACAAAAATACACAAAGAAGTCGCATATTCTAGTTTTTAATTGACTTCAAAAAGAAGAAGGAGGTTCTATCTTTGTCTAAATGTATTTCTTTTTATGGTTCGATTTGGATTTATATGAAATATTTAATTTAATTTTTATCTTTAAAAAGTTGTTCATACAAGTACGCAGAAGAAGATGTAGCTTTGCATGATATATGCCAACTTTTAAATAAGTCCTTTGTATATACATATATCACTTATATTCCGTTTATGTTTACTCATATCCTTTTTTTTACTTTTTGTATATATTCATTTTTTGTTTTTTCGGTGCACTTTTTTTTCGGCGTTTGCGCATTTGTATATTTTTTTATTTTTTGTTGCGCTCGATGTAGTCAGCAGCATTTATTTTTAATTTATATATATTTTTTTTCCAGCGAATTTTTAAAAGTGTCGCCCAATTTTCATTTAAAATAAAAATAATAATTTGCACGAAAACTTACCTAACCGCTTTCAGATCTCCGCTGATCGATGAATTCGGCGATGGCTTGGAACTAAGATCTAGTGGTTGCTCACCGGTTGCATCACTGGGACTGGGTGAATCTTTGAGTAAAGGACTAATAGCGGCGGCTGATAACTCTGAGGTAGTTGGTGTAACCAAATTAGTTTGTTGCTGTTCCTGCTGACGCTTGGCCATTTGCATCAAATTGAAATCTGAAAAATGAGAAAGTATAATTAGTTAGTTTAATTGTAAAGCAGCAAAGTAAAGGCTGCAAAGTAAAGCCTACTTGTATGCAACTGCTCCGATATTGTTTGTATTGCAGCCAATTGTGCGGCCATTGAATCCATGGATGTCATATTTGTAACTGGCAACTTGCTGAGATGTGAGTTTAGTAGTTTATTTAGTTGACTGCTTTCGTTGCCAGCGGTGCGTTGCTGTACAGCAGCAATGGAACCACTCGAATCGCTATCTGTATCGAGCTATAAAGTTTTTAAATAAAAATTTATAAAGAATATTTTTTTTAAATATATTAATCAGCCTTACATGGTATACGCGCTCCGTTACTGTTGGCGCTGTTGCTGGCAAGGACACAAGCGGCGCCGTTTCGGCCACAAATTCACCTTTGGCGTTCACTGTCAGCAGACGTCCGTTAATGCAAAAATTACACTTATCTGTTGGGGTCCAGTCGATGGGTTGAGGCGGTGGTGTATTTAACGGTGTTGCCGTACGTACGCCGTTAGCTGTGAGCGCGGACGTGTCTTCTGCTGCTGCTTCTTCGTCTTCTTCTTGTATCAGTGTTGTAAGTTGTGATGTATTTTTGATTAGATTGTTGCTGTTGTGTGATGTATCCGTAAAACTTTCTTTAACTGTTAGAAAATTTAAGCATTAAAATATATTAAAAAAAAAAATAGAAATTATCAGTTGTCAATAACTCACCTGCGTATTCAGTTTTGCCGTTTTCTTTCACTTGTTCTGCTTGTTGCTGTTGCTGTTGCTGTATTTGGCGGTGGTTTTGTTCTGTTTCTATGTTTTCTTGGTGTGATTTGTTGTTGTTGCTGTTCGTTTGTAGCTCTTCTTCTTCTATTATATTGAATTGGTTGCGCGTCAGTGCTTCTTGATAATGCTTCCATTTCCTGCGACCCATTAACTCCTCAGCGACACGTTCTAAGCCTAAAAGCAAAAGAAAAAATCGTAAAAAATTAAAATTAATAAATCACACTCAATATTAAATATTCTGCTTATTATTGTATAATTTCTTCTTTATTTCTTTTTATTTTTTTTTGCATTGCATTGCATTGCATACAAGTTATTAAGCTATTTGCATATGTAAGTAGTTCAGATTATATACGATTATTTTTTTATGCCGCAAATTGTAATTCATGCCGTTGCTGTCGAAATAATAACAAGTATTGCATATTATTTGTGTAGTTTTCTTTATAGAATTATTATTTATACGCTGTACACATAGTTTAATAGAGCATATTTAATTTTTTTAAATGTATGTAACAGGCAAAAGGATATGAAAAATTATGATATATCAATGGCGCATCTAGAAAGCCATGAAATAGATTTGTAGGAGTGGTAGGTGCTAGTCGAGAAATTGTTTGGTTTAGGTGATGAACTCTAAGCTGTAGGTCGCACGCTCCGATTCTCAGTGAATTTAATTTTAAGACATGCAATGTAGAATACTTTGAAACAAAGTTGGATGCTCAACAAAACTTGCAAAGAAACAGTACTTGAAATTCAGGATATGTCTGAGCAAGTCTACAGTTCGAGTTTTGATAGCACCTGCCATTCTGCGAGTTGATCTAGAATAGTGTTAATACGTATCCTGTCAAACGATTTGGCAAAGTCAAGCAAGAGTATAGAGGTGTAGCTTCTTTTCTATCTGGCTATTAGGTGTTCAATGAAGAGCAGGTTGTCTGTGTTAGATTTAGCTTTTCCGATGCTAGTTTGGCTATAAGTTTGTCCAATATTTAGAGAGATAGCGTGATATGGTTTGTAGTCTATTTTAAGGGATGAGGGCATGAGTATAAATAATTTATGTATCATAGAAATATGTGACATAAATTGAATGTGAGTTTCTTGAGGACATACACACATATAAGACAAAATCTTCAGAATTCAATTGAGGGTATCTCGCAGTCGACTGCTGCGTTTTTCACATTTTCTATGCAATTGTATTGAAGAGTGCAACTGATATTGAAAAAGAAAAATTGCAACCAATGCGCCATTCGAAAGAATAAATTTTTAATTCAAGAAAAAAAAGGAATACCAACTAACACTAAGCCAAATGACAAAAGAAATTCAAACGAATTGAAAATAAAACTGAAAATCAGCATATGGCGCGTATGAGTAATATTTAATTTTCACATTTAAGCCAAACATTAAAAAAAAAAAAAAATAGAAAGAATGAATGAAAAAATAATGAAACATCAAAAGAAGGCGTTTGCATTTGCATTTCTTTCATTTAATAATTGCCAAAGCAAACGTGCATTCCTCGAGCCTCAAGGATGTCTAATAACAACAATCATGCACAGTGTGTGTGTGTGTGTGTGTGTGCATTGAAAATTTGAGCCTCTGTAGACAATCTGAAATGCGCATGCAAAGCGTCGTTAAATGTTATGTAATTTAATTATACAATACAGAAGCCAAAGAGGCCTCGGAAATAAAATTGCTAAGTATTACAAAATGCCACTCCAATTGGCGGGCATGCGTGAGTCAAAAGCGAAAAAGTTCTGTGCAAAAATTCTACGTGAAGTCACACGAAATGCGAATTAAAAACGAACAAAAATATGGGAAAAAATTGCCGAGTGGCAGAGTGTATCAAAATTTCAGCACAGTTCGAAATGCAAAACAAATTGCTACGCACGAAGGAAGTTGAGAGCGAAAAAAAAAAAAACGAGAAATATTAAAATGAAAACGCATTTGCAGCAGTTGCAGCAGCAGTTGGTGAGAGGAGTTGTGCTGTAGGCAGACGTTTAGACGGTATTAGATGCATGCGTGTTCGATGTGTGTGTGTGTGTGCAGCACTTTTGAATTTGAATTTTTCAAACCGGAAGTTGAAAATAACAACTAAAAATGTTTTTTTTTTTCTTCTCCTACTTCTGCTTCTTCTTCTATGACTTTGCATGACGTCGAACAAATACACCTGTGCGTATTAACAAAACCCATGGTAAGGCAACTGCATTGCGTCGTCGTCCTTCAACCCCTTGCTTGCTGACAGTTGGCAACTCAGTTGGGGTGCAAGACGGCACCGTCGCCGTAGGGAAGCCGTCGCCGCCACCGCTGTTCAGCGTGCATTTTCAACACTTTTGCTGCCCCGCTGCCTGGGCCAATGCGTGCGTGTTAAGTGCGTGCACGTTTATTCGGCTATTGTCGAGCAGGATGTAAGCGGAGCAGCAGCGCCACTAAAAGTAGAACGCTCGGAAGCCTTTCACTTTGCTATTTGTTGAGCTTTTTCTTGTTGTTGTTGCTGCTACTGCTGTTTAGTGCGTTCGAAAAGTTTGCGTTGTTAATTTTTCGTTAAAAAAAAAAAAGGCTCGAACGGCAGCCAAATAGGGTTAAGCAAAAAACGCAGTTGAATTTGACGCTGACGCTGGCGCCTGCGGGCGGCAAATTACATATGTACCTACATATCGCTCTCTCTATATATATATATATATACATTCTTACACATGCACAAAAAGGTTAATGTCCTCGAGGGACTTTCGAAACTCAAACTTTAAAATAAAATTTGTTGTTAAAAAACAGAAAAAAAACGGAAAAAAATGAATGTGTGTGTTTAAACGCATTTCACTGTGAAAAGGGTTGAAGCAGCCTACAAAATGTAGACACACACATACACACATACAACTGCATTAATAGCATTTCACATATGCAATGCATACAAGCATACATACTGACATAACTTATATACAACGCACGCACATTTGTCTATATGTATGCCTACTGCGTGTATGTATAGATATAACGGGAAAAAAACCCAAAAAGAAAATATTTAACTCGGTAAGACCGAAGCTTTTATACCTTACAAGTTGTCCATAGGTTAAATGAATTAAAGATTAGTGCTTTGAACTTATTCTTTAGAAATCAAATCCGATGCTAGTTAATGTTTAATAAAACTAAATAAAACTTCTTTCGCTAGCAGCTGTTTGAGCTATTTTGTATCTCTATCTAACTTTTGTATCTCTTACTTTCTGCAGACTGGTCTGTGTGTAAAGACTTGACTCTTATCTGCTTCATTTGTATGAGCAAGACAAAAAGGCTAAACAGAAACATCTAGGGATGCGTGAAAATTGGATCAAATATATATAAAAGTAATAAAATTTTGAAAAGCATCCATATTTTTTTTTGTGTAGAACATTTTTAATAAAAATTTGTTATAAGGTAAAGGATGCATCAAAGGTTTTAAATTCTCCTTTTCACTCACTATTTTTCTCTGCTTCTATGTATTTATACAATATTTATGCTGAACAGCTGTCTCTCCTTTAAATATCACTAAACTTTGTATCAATACAGAAAATAGAGAAATGAAAAGGGAAGACAGCAGCAAGGAGCAACACTTTTAATTTTATCCTGTATATTTCTTGCTCTGTATTTGTTGTTGCTTATTTTAATTCGTTTTCGTATGTTGTCGATAGTTGCAGAGCGCACTTCAATCCAATTGCATATATATTCTCTAAAGCCATCTAAATAAATATTTTTATTTTTTATTTATTTATTTTATTTATTTTACATAAATAAATTAATTTGAAAAAATATATATGAGAAAATATGAATTTATCAAATTGTGACAACTAATCGAACGATCTTTAAGAAGATTCATTATAAGATCGACTATGAGAAAGTTTTTGGCCTATGTAATCTGAAAAAAAAACTGCATCAAGCGCCCCAATATTAAAAAAATATGTTTCAGAAATAGCTACGGTATATTCAGGTGCCTAGATATAGTTTATTACATTCTTTATATTTCAGCTAGGAGTAAGCCATCACCGAGAATGAAATCGTTCAAGATTACAATATTTAATTAAACATGACATGCTATGATTCTTAACTGAAGTATCATATGAAGTATCTTAAAACTAATTGAAACTTATAACTGGTAAACAGTTATAATTCGCATAAAGTTTTAAAAATTCTGTATCGCGATTATCATATTTTAGGAGAGATTTAATGTGCCTGCACTAAGTGCGCGATCTAATCTATAAAATCTATAAAATCCAATAGTGATATCGAGTCAGTTAGATTCAGACGAGGAATAACTACTACAACAATTCGGTGAACAACTAATGAGAGAGGATTCGAAGCATTATAAGATGACAATCAGAAATGCAGACTTTCCTTATAATTTATCTAGTATTAGTGTCTATATTCAACGACAGATATACAAAGCCTTGGAACTTATTAATAGTAATTGCGAACAATGTTTTCACTAGAAACGGCAGCCATTTGAAAGGTATTGGCAAATCGGTTGGAATCATTGGAGTCCTTGGTTTATGTGCCAGCTGAGCAGTTGGTGAGGATGATCGCCAATCAATTTGTCTTTCAAGTCTTTTATAAGTAAAATCGTAAAATCGACATATTAGAAGGGCTTATATTCATTCAAAGCATGACAGGAGCACCAACTTTTAATGATAGTTCGTGAGTTGGTAAGACAGAAGGATTAAGCGAATTTAGAATTTTTTTAAGAAAAGTGTACAACATCGTCAATATTGGTGACTGTATTTATTGACTTATAGGTTTTGACTTAGCCAGGTACTCTTTGTATAATCCGATTATTAACTTCATTGACAGTGTCGTTTCTATGCGATATTTTTGTCCTGGAAGAATCCTTAAGGGAGATTATTCTAGACAGACTTTGATAATATCTGCACGAGTCCCTTCTGTAACTACATGGAGTGCCTGCCGGAGATCCTCAGCAAACACAAAAGTAACTTCTCCCATAATGACAGTAGAGCTTCTAAAGTCTTTTAACGTACGATCCACAGCTGAATAGTTTCAGAAGATGATTCTTTCGCTCGACGTATGCATATAAAGTTGTCTTTGTGCGACTAAGTGGTGTGAGCGTTCGGCGCAAGATTCGCAGGCACGGGATTGTGATTACATTATGGCTAGCGAGCAGCTGCGAGCGTTGTGTACTGGACTCCGTAAACACTTAGCAACAACATAGCATTATACTGTTTAGAGAATCTTATGTGGCTATATATGGTAGAAAAGAAGCCTATTTGATCGTCTACATGAGTAATATTAAACACTATATGCAGGGTGATGTGTTAGACATACCAAGCGTAGCTAGTGATTTTGTTTAACGCCAGGAAATGCATAATTTGCATCCTGTTGCGGTTAGATCTGCAATACTACAAATCTGAATGCCGTATCTCCAAATAAACGCGATAATTTTACTCCTATGCAAGTCTACTCTTATTGATGAAGTTGAATTTTAGCCACAGCAGTCCACAGTAGCCACGATATAATTCTTGAATGAGGATTAATTTTAGATATTCTGTTTTCGAAGTTTGATGCAATAGTAAACTATGGAGTGTGCTTTGGGGAGAAGCTTTCCTTTTTAGAGTAAAAAATGAAAATGACTATATGGACAACCAACCCATTTTCTGTTGAACGAGAAACAAATTTTTGAGCGAATAACATTAGTTAAACATAATAAAACATATTCCTTCACCTGCTTGTGCGTGTACCACGAATCATGCGTAAAAGCAGAGCGATGGCTTCTCACACTTTATCTGTGATCGCCAAGATCGTTAAATTTACGATCGCCATAAATGTTTTGGCGACGATGACAGGAGGACTACACCATTAGTATATAAATGTAAGTACGTAGCTTATCGTTAATATCCTATATATACCCATTTAATATAAAAACTATTTCAAATAATATTTAAGTAGATGCCAACTGCAAATAAAGAGAATTCTTAAAAAGATGTGAAGCAGGCTGACATAAAAGATCTAAAGAAATCCATGCAGCGAGGAGCGAGGTTTACTTTGTCAAGAGTTTATATAATTAGTTTTACATCAGATGGAATACCTGTCGAAGAGGTGTTTACATCAAAGGTTGGATATACTATTACATGTTCAAAAGGTTCTTCTTAATAAGGCAGAATATAGAATTAATAAAGTGTTCCTTAAAGTGTTTGCTGAAAGAAATGTTAAACAGCGAGTGGTCCACGATATTTATGGGTCTTTAAATTAGAAGGGAGAGTTAAAATTGGATAACCAAGAATTTAATAGACCTTAAATCTTATCGTTTCGTATAGACACCAAAACCGCGACTGTATCCAGTCCAAAATCTTCTGTAGATGTTCTTTCAACAAATGCTTCGACACTTAAATCAATTGAAGATTCTGCCCACAAGTTGGAATACGATTACATGAATACATAAAGAAAGCCTAAACAGGAATGGTGAGCAGAAGCGTATTACCGCTCGACTGAATTGACCCCTTTTTTAAATATTCAAACGTATAAATTGAAATAAGCAGAACCGGCAATACCGAACTGAGAGATTTTCAACCAAATATGTCCTTCCTACCGACAATGTAATGGGGTATATTTTGGAGTTTAATGTTTTGATATGCGAAATTTAAAAAAAAAAAGAGTAAATTATAAATAATATTCCTTACAACAACAAATTAATATATAAACCATTCAGGAACTCACTCAAACCACACACTTAAAGTATTTTCAAAATCGGTTTAGGCATTTAATGGAAGTTCAGTGACATACACTAGTAGAGAATCTGTTTATATTTAAAGATTTAGTGTGTATGTGTTGCATGCTTCATATGTAATAGAACTAATAAACTCATTTACAACTACCTACATTAATGTAGGGTATAAAAAACGTGGCGAATGAAAGAAAAAACAAATATAACGAAATATGCAGCTTGAGCGACACACATTGCGTACGGTGCCGGAAGGTGGCAACCGCTGCTCATCTCCAACAATCAACGATATTAATCCATACACATATACAACGACATATAGACACACCACATACAAACATACATAAATACATATGTAGAAGCACCCACACCAATTGCTGCAAACAGCTGCAGTTGCAGTTGCAACGACAACGTCATCGCTATGCCACTTGTATCTTGCATTTTGCCTTCAAATCTGTGCGTTGTTGTTGTTGTTGCAGTTGCTGCTACTGGTTTTGTTATAGTTTTAGTAGTGTTGTTGCTGTTGTTGTCGTCGACGACGACATTGCGTTCGTCATTCGTCGTCGTCTTAGTTTTCAACATTCGTATTATGCTTGCTGCGCCTGAATGTATGCTAAATAGAATTCTATTTTTTTTTTTTTTTTTTTTATTCAAATGTTCAGCGTTAGGTTTAGGTTAGACGTCGCGACGACTGCAGCAATGGTGTGTGTGTAAGTGTGCATTTTTGTCTACACACACACATGCACACGTACACACAGTGTCAATATTTTTGTAGGTTGCCCGGCTGTCTGCCTCAACCACCGACTATACTGCCTGACAGCGTTGTTGGCCTGGGAAGTGTGCCTAGGTGCCATTCAATGCAACGCACCTCGACATGTCAACGCCATCTCCACCGTCAGCACCGCCAGCACCGTTAACGTCGCCACCAACGTCTTCGTCTTCATTTCATTTCAACATTGACGTTGTCTCATCTCAACCCCGCCAAGTTGAACCCGGTGGCGCACAGAGCTTGACGTGTTTTTCAGCTGGCTTAGCTTGGCTGGCTGGTTGGCTGGCTGGCAGGCTGCATTGCTTCAGCTCTTTTGCCGCTCGATGACTGTTTGTTTGTTTGTTTATTCATTTGCTTCGCGGTTAAAGTGCGGCTAGCAGCGTACAACGCAAAGGGAAGCTAGCTGGGAGAATGTCGACGACTGAAATCAAAACTGAAAGTGCGCTTAATCAGTCTCGAAAGCCAAATGAGCAATGCACGTGCAACTTTAAGTTAAGTTAAGTTGCTGCAATACATTTTACTTTACTTGACTCTCCTGCAACTTAAATTCAACATTTTCATTGCTGCGTGATCCCTTTCGGTAGTAAGTAAAAAAAAAAAACAAAAAGAAACAAAAAGAGAAGAAACTATTTTTAATTGCCAGGCACTGCATACAATTTGCGCGCGGCGTGTGCATAAATCATTAATCATACGCACACACATACAACTGCAAATTGCACGCACATAGACATATCGACAGGCAGCCTGTCATGCATATTCACCGTCCAGCAATGCAAAAGCGTTGATACCTTAAAACAATATTAAGCCGAAAAAAGCAATTAAACACGAAAACTCATTTAATGGCAGGAAGCGCACCAAACGGGCGAGCGGAAAGCAAGTCTGAGTGTATACGTGCGCGCGCTACATAGTATGCAAAAGATACAATTTTTGTATCTGTGTGTAAAAATGGAAGTGCACGTTGGCCGTATGAGGAAATGAAAGAAAAAATGCAATTATCGATTAATTTGTGATTTTTTTTTCTCGCAATTTATATAGCTATATATATGTATGCATTAATATGTTTATATATAGAAACATTGTATATGATACATAATGGCTTATATAACCACATTAAAAAAAAAAAAAAAAGTATAAAAAAAAAGGTCTAGCAATTATATAAAACCTTAAATACTTATTCGGTTATATACAAATATGCGTGCAGTAAAAATGTTGGAAGCAAAAAATCGCAAATTTTTTACATTATCTCATTAAGCCAACTGTTATACATATCTGTATATATCTATATACATAATTTCTGTTTCATACAATTTTTGCATTTTTTTGCATTTACTTTCTCACATAAACGCGCATTTGTGACATATTTCATATACACTTACTACTCATTTACTATAAATAATTATTTACATAAAAAATTATGTACATATAATGTAATAAAAATTAATGCCACCCGTCATTTGTTTGTCAGATACATTTACTTTGCACAAAATCCTCGCTGAAAGGCGCTACCCACATACATTCGAAACGCAAAAAAAAGTGTAAGGTATCAAAAAAACAAGCACGAGTGCATAGATAATTTAAATATTCTTCAAAATTACTATAACAGATTGATTAAGCTGCAGAGGACTCATAAATTATTGGTAATCTATGCTAAATATATTCTAAAAGCTCAAAATCATATATAAAACTTGTAAAAGAGAAAAAATTATATAGATTGTCAGGACAGTTTCCGTTCGTTTAAATGGTTTATATTTAAATTTTTTGATATATCATATATGTAATAGTGAATGATCGATATTTGGATAAGAACGATTCAAACATATCGCAATATATAAAAAAAAAAAATAAAAAAAACTGCAATCTTTCGTGCTTGAACTCGCTTCCCCCCATAACCTCCATTGACTAGGGCAGAGATATAGATATTTCTAGCTGGATTCGTGTAGCATCTTTAATTTCACGTTTCTTTATCACAATACATTTTTTTTCTTTCAAAAACCAAAGAGATAAAGGGGCAGATTTGTATGGGAGCTACGCCTTCTAGTGGTTCGATATGCAGATACAGTAAGATACATCAAATTTAGCTTTTTGAGCTTAGGAAACAAAAAAAAAATTCTTCTTTGCACCCAGAAAGAAGGAGCAGGTTTATAAAGTAATTGTGCTTTAGTGATGGGTTGGCCATTTTATTAAACATTATTTCTCTGAAGAGCGAATAGGAGAGACTAAATATAAAAACTTAAAGACTTTAACATTCACAGTCTCCAATAAGTTGTTCTTCACAGACAGTCAGACGGACATACCTACATATGTATATTGACTCGAGTTTTAGTAGGGATGTTTCCCATATTTTTTTAGAATTGATGCAAAATTTACTAAGTTTGTCGTTTAGAGTTTAATAAACATCAACCATAACATTTTTTCATACAAAAACATAGAATAGTGGAACGGCTTTGTATGGCTGCAACCCATTTAACTGGTCCTACCTAGGCATAAATGAAAGAAATATAAAGATTAATATAAGATAGTTCAAATTTGATGTTTTTAGTTAAATGAATAGAATCCATATGCATTTTTTTATACCAAAACTGAGATTAAAAGGATGGTTTGTATGATAAATTATCAAATCCTCCTTAGGCAGGGATATAATACATAAAAGTTATCTGAAGAAGAAAAATTAGAATTTAATTATTCAAACTCGAAGGCGCTATTTATATCTCGACTTAATTTTTTTTGTAGGGACGTTACCCACTAAAATGGTCTGATTTGTACCATAATAGAATATTCTATTATAATTGATGCAAAATATATCAAATTCAGCATTTCTAACTGGATAAACAGCAACCACAAATGTTTTTACTACAAAAACACAGAATAGTGCGACATATTTGTATGGGGGACAACCCCTTTTAGTGGTACGATCTTGGTCTATATGGAATATTTTCTTAGATTTCATATAAGATAATCGAAATATGGCGCTATTAGCTAAATAAACATAAACAAAAAAAATAAAATTTTATTTCAAAAACATATTTGTATGGGAGATACTTCTTTTAGTGGTCCTACTTACTTCTAAATAAAATATTTTATAAGGAATAACTTAAGATTAACCAAATTTGGTGTTATTATCTGAATTAATTAAATGAATATGCATTTCTTCATATCAAAAATTCAGAAGTACTCAGTAGGTTTGTTTGGTAAGTGCCAAGCCTTCTTAGAAAGGGGTGGTTGCTACCTATATTAAATAAAAGTTATCTGAATAGGAGAATTTAAATATTCAAAGTTGAAGGCTTTATCTCTAAAAGACTCCAAGCTCTTGACGTTTTTACGGACCAGACAGACGGACATAACTATATCGACTAATTTTTTGGTGCTGAGCAAGAACATTCGCTTGAATTACGCATCAATTTGGCGAGTCCATAAAAATATGTCAAAAAATTTTTATTGCAAGTCAAGTTATACTATACTTCTAGAATATTTCAAATATAATTCAATACTTGTTCGAAGGTAAAGATTTTTTAATGTAATTTGAAGAAGTTCTTGTAACAGTGTGGTGCTTAGATTGTCTTATACCGTTTCGTTTAGTTTTAGATTTTAGAGTAAATTTAGAGTAAATTTTATTTCAGACAAACTTATGGACAGTCAGACAGACAGACGGACATAGGTGGATCAACTCGTATAAAGTTCAAAAGATTTGCATTTGTAAGACTTTTTGAGTCTTGCAAAAAATTAAAATTTTTATTGTTGAACCCATTTTTAGTAAAATCTGCGCTGTCAGTCAAGATATTTTGTACTTAAATATGAAACATTCAGTTTTTTAGCAGAATTGCTTAGACTAGAAGAGACAACATATTGAATATCTGTAGAATTCTATGAGACGCAAAGTCTACAGGCTGGAGATACCACCACTGAAACTATTCTAACCCAGCTCTTTCTCTTGAAGCGAATATCGCGTTTAAGAAAAATTTTCAACAACCATGTTTAGTAAGTGTCTTGCAAGCGGATAGCCTCGCTGTTTTATGCAGCAAAATATTTTGAAGCTCTATGTAATGTGGGGCAATAATCTGTCTAACAGAGATGTTAAGAATTTTGATCAAAAAGTTTCGACAAACAAAAATCGATTTCAAACTAAACATATTAAGTAACTTCTGTCGAAATTGGATCTCAGAACACAAAAAAAAATTTAAGTTTTTTCAATTTCCGTCTAATAGTTCCGACAATCAAAAATCGATTTGTAACCTTTTCTTTTATACAATTTCTACCAAAATTAATACAGTCGAATAGCAGTTACGCCCGGCTTTGTCCGCAATTTTTCAAAATCGACACAATCGATGCACAATTATGTTTTGTGTAGACCATACAAAGTCTAGTTTAAATACGATCGAATGAAAAAAAGTTATGCCTCATACAAACTTTGGGGAGAATTTTACAGAATCGAAGAAACAAACATGTGTTCAGTTATTTTTTGTGTAGAATAAACAGTTTGTAGACGATTGAATGAGAAAAGAAATTATACACATATATTCTTAAATACTCCTTTTTGAATCTGCCTTTAGTAGGACAAGAAGTTAAAGAACTGGCCGTGAATTTTAGTGCACACTTCTAACTGGTAAGTGTACTGGCTAGAGCCTATTTAGTCTTCTTGCGGTGGAACTATTAGCAAGGAAGTTTACGTGATCAGAGGTATTCTTAGGTATTCATCATTTTTGCGGTTAGTCTCATTAGTAATAAAAGGAACCATGAGTTTTTTTTGTATGACTTTGTTGGTGTTGAGGTTACATGTATTGGAGACAATGTGATGCAACTTGTCATCT
Source organism: Leucophenga maculata (assembly GCA_035044805.1). Classification (NCBI taxonomy): domain Eukaryota; kingdom Metazoa; phylum Arthropoda; class Insecta; order Diptera; family Drosophilidae; genus Leucophenga; species Leucophenga maculata. The sequence continues at coordinate 15,297 of JAWNNP010003788.1, read as the reverse complement.
GTGAACACTTTAGAATCGTTGCTTAATGACTACTGTGGAAAAATAAAGTAGACACTTGTATGATATGAAGATGATGATTATGGCATGAACATTCAAAAATTCTGACTTCATCATAAAGTTATGCAGAAATAAGGATTTCACGCTTGACTTCTAGTTATGGTTCAGTCACATTTCGCTTAGAATCCTTCAAAGCGACTTATTCTTCATCGATATAATACTTTAAGAGATTCTAGCTAAGAAACTTTTGCTATGTCCTGCTGCATAGAGATTCCAGACTGAACTTCTTCGTGCTATGTTGATTGACCAGTCTGCATGTGATTTAAGCCGACAGATACGTGTAACTGAAAATGCGCTCCTGCAGACAGGGTTTTTAAATTCATGTTTTTAATTTCAATAGAAAAAAATTGGTATTCCTTCAAAATAACAAACGAAAGTTCTGAAACTACGCGGAATGATCAACATGGAGGATTTAACTGAGTTTAAACTAACCAAGTAACAGTTTGGGCAGGACGCAATTAAGCTAGAATTTAATTCTCAAAATTGGACAGGCATGAACTAGTATGACTAGCTGATTTGTTGGACCTATAAATCCATATTAATTTTCAATGCTTTTTCTTCTGCCTGTCTGGCAACATTTTTAAGCTTATGCATGATGTTGCCATTCATTCAAAATTTTCTTTTTAATGCTATTAAATCGATTCAACCGCATAATTTTGAAACAATTTCACAGGCATAAAAATTTCGCGAAATATATTTTCACAATTTAAATACCATTTCAATGCGTTATAAAATTTCAGTGAAGCAGATTTTACACATTTTTATACAATACAAAAGAAAAAAAAAAATTCAATAAAATAAATAAAAATATGCGACTAAAGCGAAGCAAAGGGCTGCTCTGTCATAATGAAATGTCAAACAGAGCGACAACTATCGCTCGTTTGTTTGTTTGTTTGTTTGTTTGCTCACACCATGGCTCAATGGGTGGTTGCTTGCTTGGGTGGTGGTAGTTCTTTGTGGTTTGCGGTGGTGCGACGATGCACTACAACAATGTGTGCAACTTGTTATTATAATTGTTCACGGCTTGCCTGGCCGTCGTCATCATCATCATCATCATCGTCATCTAGCGTCATATAAAATATATATACTTAATATAAGACTTGCTGTCGATATTCATTAGAATTTCACTTTAAAATTAAAAACGTACGAACTTGGCTAACAAAAAATTGCCATATCACAAATTATAGCTTACGCCCGGCGTCAATTTGAACGGCTTAAAGTTTTTTGCCATTTATTAGCGCTCGGCATAGCGCTCTATAATTTAACGCATGTATCTAAATATTTAATGCTGCAATAATGTATGCGAAAATTTGCCGCTGGTGCTAGAAAATTTGTTAGTCGCCAAACCTTTCATTATATTGTAGTTAAGTGCAATGAGCAGCAAATTTTTGATAGACCTTGGTGCTATTAAATATTGAATTTAGTGCCTTGTACTTTGGAGTTGATGGATGATGGCAGGCAATTAGTGCAAGCATAAATATTATAGTTTATATTGTTGGCAAGAAAAGGCGTATATATGCAAAGGAAATGTAAAAAAAGAATGTAATATTTAGTGAGAGTCAATTTGTTGTAAAGCATGCTCGAGCGAACATGCTGTTATAAAGGCAGAATAAGAGAGACAAATAAAATATATTCACAGACACAAAGGCTTTCATTTATTTCATTTGTTTTAAATTATGTTTAAATAAAAAGACTTCTACGCCTAAAATAATGCACCGATTTTGATAATAAAATAGTTTTTCTACAATACACTTTCAAGAACTTTCCAAGCAATGTTAGTTTAATGGACAGAATTATTACTAAACAAATTAAAGTTTGCTAAATCGTATAAAATATTTCCAAGTATTTTAGTAGGCTAACTATTCAATAAAAAGGACTACGTGTCCTAGTCGCTTTTGATATACAAATATATACACACACATATATATATATAGTCATGTATATGTTTTGTTTTGCTTCTAGATTTCAATGTATGTTTCTGTAAAGTTATGCGACAAACAAGTTTTTTTTTGTTTTCATATGTAAAACCGCTTTAGGCCAAGTGTCCACCTCCACAGTCGAAATAGCTGAACTTCTTTCAACATCTAACTGCAATATACATGTTCCTTTTTTGTGTAAATGCGTTTCACTAAGTTTGTGTGCAAAATGCTAGGACATACGCAGGCACAAATGCATATGCAAACATATTTTTCGCTTATAGTCGCTATAAGTCGATACACCACCAGCTACGTAGAGAAAAGCAGTGAAAAAGCCAAGCAGCAAATAAGCTGCAAACAAATGTTTTGAGCAAAAAAACAAGAAGACAAGGTGAAAAAACTAAATGAAAATAGCGGAAGAGAAATGAATAAAAGCAGCAGCGTAAAGAAAAGTAACTAAAAACGTGCGGGCAGGGCGGACAAGAATCATGGAATGAATGACACGATGACAGCCCACAGCATATTAACCATGCCACAACCTACCCCACTGTGTATACACACGCATATACAAACGCACATATACAAACGCACACACACACACACAATCATACTTAAATTTTTTGTGTGTGCCACTTTGCTGCAACATTTGGAATTGTCATACGCTTTTCGGGTTGCAAGCAAGACTTACTAGAAATTAGACAAAAGCAACAACAATAAGTGAACACGCAGCGAGAGACGTACGAACGGACAGACGGACGGACGTAAAGTCAAAAGCAGCAGAAATAAATTCGATTGCCTTTTTGGCTGGCTTCCCCATTCTTGTCCATTATTGTTTAAGTTCATTTCTGAACAGAGCTGATACAAAAGTTGCAGATGCTAATATCGACAGACTGAGGCAATATCATTTCGTTGTGCAACATGCTCGTGCGGCATGCGCTACAGTTTTAAGTCAGCTACAAAAACATGCAGGCAGATGCAGCACTTTTTTATATAATAGTCTGCAAGAGGAACTTATATCATTATAAAATGCAGCTTAATACAAAACGTTTTCATGAATGTCTTCAAATAGAAATGCAGGGTTAGACGCGCAAATTGACGTTGGCTGAGCAGTCGATCATTGTTACTGTTGAAGAAGAATTAAATATGCTACTCCAAAAATTACCTATTCACATTAGGTATAATCGCGGAGGTCAACTCAACTGAAGTGCAATGGCCAAGCCTCGCTCCGAAGGAACCACCTTAGTGGTCATGATAACCTATAGGAAAGAACTATTTGAGTGGCTGCACCTCGATGAAGGTTCCATTGCAAAACCGCTTTGCCCTGCAGATCACTCAAAATAATGTTCAATACTGTGTGAAGTTGTTCAAGAGTATCATGTACTGCATAAAACACAAACTGCTGATCGTTATGATACATTGGGACTACACAAAAACCATTAAAATAAGGTTTTTTATTTGCTACTCACATGTAGAATCATCCGCAGTATAATTGCAATACCTCATTAACATTTTCATTATTTTTATTCGTTCATATTGTATTCAAAATGCCTCTCAATGTAACATATTCAATAAGAAAGAACGCTGAAGTGGAAGGTGCTTGATTTCGAGTTACCTTGTACTTCCATTGAACCTTACATTTGACTAAGGGATGTATTCCAATGCAGATCCATTAATTCAAATTGGTAGAAGACACAGCCAGTTCGGTATGTCCAACTTATTTAACAACAACAAAATACTTTCTTTCAAACAAAAACCCTGAAAGCTGGAACCGATTTGTATAAAGGTCACCCCTTCTAGTGGAACGATCTGAACTTAAATATAATCTTTTATAAGGTTCAATCTGAAGTAGTCCAAATTCGATATGTATAGCTTATTTAACAACAACAACAATTTTTTTTTTCATACAAAGTCATATAAACTGTGACAGATTTATATAGAGGCCCCTCCTTTTAGTGAACCGAACTGAACTGAAATATAATATTTTGTAGGGATTAAGGTAAAGTAGACCAAATTTGACATTTCTAGCTGACTTAACAACAACAACATACAGTTTTTCATACAAAAACCCTAGAAGGTGCGACAGATTTGTATTAGTGCCACCCCTTCTAGAGGACCGATGTTGACCTAAATAGAATATTTTATGAGAATTAATGTAAAATAGACCAAATTTTCTTGCTGATTTGAAAACAACAAAATACTTTTTTTCATACAAAAGCCCTCAAAGATGGGACAGAATTGTATGGCGACCAGCGATTCTAGTCGGTTGAATTGGATTTAAAACGAATATTTTATAAGGATTAATATAAATTAGACAATATTTTGCATTTCTAGCTGATTTAACAAATTTTTTTCATATAGAAACCCTGAAAGGTGTGACAGATTTGTATGGGGGACAACCCTTCTAGTGGACGGATTGGAACTTCAATAGATTATTGTTTAAGGATTAATGTAAAGTAAACCAAATTTGAAATTTGTAGCTGACTTAACAACAACAACATACATTTTTTCACACAAAAACCCTGGAAGGTGCGACAGATTTATATGGGGACCACCACTTCTAATGGACCAGTTTGGACTTCATAAAATATTTTATAAGAATTAATGTAAAAAATATCAAATTTGGCATTTTTTGTTGATTTAACAACAACAATTTTTTTAAGGTAAAGTAGACTAAATATGCCATTTCTAGCTGACTAAACCACAACAACATACTTTTTTTCATAAAAAAAACCCTGAATGGTGATTTATATGGTGGCCACCCCTACTAATGGACCGATTTGGACTTAAATAGAATATTTTATAAGAATTAATGTAAAGTAAACGAAATATGGTATTTCTAGCTGATTTAAAAACAGCAACATACTTTATTTCATACAAAAACCTTGGAAGGTACAACAGATTTGTATGGGGACCACCACTTCTATTGGACCGAATCGGTCTTAAATAGAATATTTTATAAGAATCAATGTAAAGTAGCTGATTTAAAAACAACAACATAGTTTTTTCACACAAAAATTCTGAAAGTTGGGACAGATTTGTATGGGGACCACCACTTCTAGTTGACCGATCTGAACTTAACTAGATTATTTTATAGGGATTTAGGTATAGACAAAAATTTGTCATTGTATTAGCTGTTTGAAATATATTAATAAAATTTTTGCATACAAAAACTCAGAATGGATAGCAGATTTGCATGATAAATCCGAACTCAAACTTAGTGAAGGAGGGTGGGACGTGGTTGGTTGGTTAACACATTCATTGCTTACAAGTGACCTGATCAATGAAAAGGTGAATCTAAATATTGAAATTTGAAGGCTCTAACTATTATAGTCTCCAAGATCTCAATATTTATACAGCAGACAGACAGACGGACAGAGCGACATGTCTATATCAACTCAACTTTTGATGCTGATCCAGAATATACATACTTTGTGGTCTTTCCAGCACCTGCCGCCTGTTACATACATTTGCACAAACTTAATATATCCTTTTTCACTATGGGAACAGGGCATTTAAAATACAGACTGTGTGAGAACGTATTGATGTATGTGCGGTCTTTCCTCTCTCTCTCTCTCCAACTCTTTCTCTCAACACATTTGAATTACGTTCTTTCAACTTCTTCTGCATACGTATTAGTGTGTGCAACATTGCATTCATATGGAATTATGTTACTCATTTGTTACTCATCATATTTTTGCGAAGTTTATAATCGAGCCTTGCAAGTCAGTCAGTTTGTCCGTCCGTCCGTCCGTCCGTTTGTGTGCGTGTATATTAGAACGCTTACATGTGGGTGTACAATAAGACTGAGAAGCAAGCTTAACTCATTCGGCGCATATGTTTGCATGCATTTCACGCTTTCTTTCTCTCTCTCACTCACTCGCAGTCACTCTCTCCCTGTCACACGCGCAGTGTACTACTGTCTCTATCGGTTGCATTTTCGTTTGTAGTTTGACAATTTGATTGGTCGATTTAAGTTTTCGGCTACATTTTTTACTTATTATTTTGGGGCATGTTAATTCTGTTGTGCACGAATATAATTGGCTGCTTTGCGACTTTGGGCAAAACTTTATAAACTATATTACACATACGCCCCGTTTTTTCGATTTCAATGAAATATGATAACTAAAAATAAAGGAAAGAAAAACAATATCTATCGCCCAATATCAATAAAATGAAGCTTGACACGGAAAAGTGCTTTCATGAAAATTGTTTTTCACAAAAAAATAGAAAAAAAAGCAATTTATTGCCAAAGCAGCGAAATGCAATTTCCATTCAAACTAAAATACCAAAAAAAAAAAAACAAAATGGAGATATATGCGCCAGCAGCAAAATAGTAGTCGAAGCAACAAATAACTAATACAAATACAGACGTACAGAAGCAACAGGCAGCAACAGCAGCAGTTAGAACAGCAATTGTTGCACGCTTCATTGCCGCAAAGCATTTAAAATGATACGAATTGTAGTAAACTGAAGCAGCGTGTGCTATATAAACACACACACACACACACACAAATACTTTAAAAAAAGGACAAACATGCTACTGTATATATATATAGCAGGCAGCAGCAACAGGCTATACACACAGTAACAACAACTACAACAAGTGATGCTGTACTAAACTAAAAACTAAAACTAAACCAATTCATTCATTCATTGAATTCGGAAATTCAATTTGGTGTTTGTTGGGCCACAGACTCTAAAACTGCAGCTGCAAAATGTGCTAGGACGAGTAATATTGTTAGTAACACATACATATTTATATATATATATATATATTTTATGTATATAGCTATCTGTAGCAACAGCAACAACAACGATGCAAAAATTTTATTTCATTCATGCCATGGATTTACTGGAATTCACAATGAATGAGTTTTAGCTGACTGGCTATGACCTGCTGCTCATGCCTAAAACACGATGCTATTCGGCACTAAACGTTTTAGAACGTACAACTAAACACGACAGTAACAACAACAACAACAACAACAACAACAACAACAAAAACAAGAACAATCAACAGAGTTGTTACAGGGCCGTTTGCAGCGCCTAAGGCGAAATAAATTTATTTTGACAGTTAATATGGGTTAATGGTTTATTTAGATATTTAAATATTTTTTGCTCTTTAGATTAAATGTTTATGCCAAAATTTTTGAAATTAAATGAAGCAAGTTTAAAATGTAAATCATTTAGAATTTATTGATCCAAACTGAGTCCATAGCTATGCATATGCCAGGGTTCATATACAACAATTTAATTACTTAAGTAGCCAACCCTAAGTAATTAACACGAATTTAGTTTTAAAATCTCCGAATTCATATGGAAAGTGAACACAAACTCAAAGAAAATTATTAAAACAAGTAATTTACTGTGTGAAGCTGCCTGTAGAGTCTCAGAAGAACTGCATGAAATGCAAAAGTCAGCTGATGGATCGTCTAAGATTATAATTTGGTGAATGAATTGCTGACATAATTTATTCTAATCTGTATTACACAATTTGCCATAGATCTCTCTACTGTGTTCTACTCTGTAAAAATATTAGTATCTGGTCAACTCATTTGCTTCTCAATTTCTCATTTCATTAAGAGATGTGAAACACTCGCTATTGAATGTTGCATTGCTTCTGAACGAGGCAAGTACTGCTTGACTATCAGACAATATATAAACCTGTTCTTAACTGCATGAGTAGGAGCTGAGATAATAGATTCTACATTGGTCGAAAAGTCTAAAGAATTCTCTAATCTCCAGCAGAAAGATCCGTCGAGCTATGAGCCATCAGTGTATATATTGACGGCGTGCCCTTTATGATGCTATACGGTGTCCATTTTTGACCAAGTAGAGATCCCGACAATATATTTTTAGTGAAGCTACTAGTGCAATAATTTGGGCTTACACCGCATAATATATATATATTTACCATCAAATATTTTAGATATATAGTCTGTCCGTGTTTTGTTGTCTTAATTTCCGCATTAAAATCGAAAACTTGGATACTTTTTAAGATAGAACCTTCGAATTTGGATATTTTGATACACTCTTCATATCACTTGTATTTAAAGACTGTGCTTACACCCTGCCTAAGGGGGGAGATTAACAGGGTATGATATTCACAGCCTTCTCGCCACTCTTACTTCTCTTTCTCGGCGCTGTTTTAGTAGGCGTCTGGTAAATTCGTTTGGGTGGTCTTCTAGCCGATCCATGTCGACATTCAAGTCTCTTTTCTAGTCCCTGTTCCTAACCAGGATAGCTGTGTCGTAAATCTTGTGCGTTTTCAATTGATATTCCATAGTCAGTGAACATGTTGGTCTTGACCAATGTGTATAGTAGTGGGCACAGCACATGCCCTGTAGAACTCCAGCACGTATGGTCTTGTCACTGGACTCTAGGCCATCCAATACCACAGAAAAAGCCCTTTTATGGAAATAACTAGGCATTAATAACCACAGCTGCATTCGACTCTACACACATTGAGGCGGCTGCAGACTTTTGAGCTTGCCTAGCAGCTCATCAAGCCAGGTAATTGGCAACCACGTACTCCTTGGCATCGGAGCATTCAAGGATAAAATTTTTAACACTTTTAAGCTGTTTAGTTGTTCATTAAGATTTACGGAATCCAAATTGATAAGGGGAAATCCTTCTCCTGACTTTAGTCAACTCAAGAATTTGTATCAAAAGACAGCACTGAAATAGTTTGGAAACCGTAGGCGGCAGACTTATAGGCCTGTACGAGTCCAAGTAAAAGCATCTTTTTCCGATCTTATGCATCATAAAAATCTTTGCCTTCTTACATTACTTCGGATTATGTTCCAGCCTCAGCACAGCATTCAAAATGAGTACCAAAAAGAGATCTATTATAGAAGCGCTGGAAAGCAAAGTTGGCCAGGTCTATCAAGACACCAACTGGACCTCACGTGCTCTGGTCGTTGAAATAAAACCAAACTTTTGTAAATCGTCAGCAAATGTCTCTGCTCGTTCGCTTGGAGATCTTATCCAGAATCCATCAGCCATACTGATTGAAAACTTAGGGGCCACCTGCTGCCTGTATCTCTGCGTCCTTATAGATCGTTTCGTCGAGTCATCCGGGAAGAGATTCACCATAGAAGTGCAAGAAGAAGTCTGTGTCTTGACCTTAAGCATCGTGATGTATTATTATGAGAAGCAATAAGTGCAGCAAAATGAAATTTATTAAGAAATTTCGCATTGCGCATCTTCAATTTCTTCGGACATGAGTATTTAAAAATGCAGATCTAATGGTTGCCCCGAACTCGAAAAATCGCGTTTATTTCAATTCCAAGTGCCAGCAATCGGCCTTTTGCCATTTTTATCTTCAGAGCGAAGTTAAAGACAAGTGGAAGATGGTCGGATGAAAGCTGGTACTTAGTACTTATGCTCAAGTCATTAGAATGAAGCACATTATTAGCTAAAAAGTCAATCTGAGCAGCAATACCAGGGGCATACCAGAATCTAAGGCTGAGTCTTTGGTGTGTCGCTTTTTAGTATTAAGTGAGGCATATTTGTTTAAGGAGCTTATTAGTCTTTTGAAGTTCCTTGAACATGGACCGAACACACTTTGCCATGTGCACCATGGCAATGGCCGCGTCGAGTCTACACTTCCTGTTTGAAGGTAAGACTCGGGGTATAGTCGCCGTATCATCTGCGTATTAAGCTAATTTAGCTTCAGTGCTTTTTGTGCCGAGTCTATCCGATGTATACAAGTTCTAGAACAACGGTCCCATAACACTGGCTTGAAGTACTGCTGCCCTTATAGCCTATTCCAAGAAAACTAATTAGTCGATATGATGAAAGTTCATTATCAGGCATTGCTGAGCCTAAAGCAAACTTTAAACTTTAAGATTTTCTTTGCTCCATTTTGTACATTGGATACAAATTTTTGAAGGAAGTCACCAACTTTTTCATCTTTCAGATCAGCAAGCTTTGTTTTAAGCATCATTGAAATTCTATTGAGTGCATTTTTGTCATATTTAGTTTGCTGCCAAATATTTTCCAGTTAGGATACCATAATTCCAAATTGGTGGTAGAGGCTTTTGAAATTGGAACAGGGTCAAGTGGGCAGAGATATCATATAGTCAAATTGAGGTATCCTTCAGTCTTAAAGCTGTAGCTTTCTGTCGTGGGATTATCAAGATCACGTCATTCTTATATGTAGCCGCTTGATAGCATTGGATAGTTGATCGAAAATAGTTTGTAGATACTCATGGAGCATTCTTTGAAGATTACTTACAATCTTCAATAAATCTTGTTCAATAAAAGCTTATAATATGTATTTGTGTGGCATGTTTAAATTGTTTATGCACGTGAGAGCTCTGTAATAATTTTACAAAATTTCGACTTAAAACTTCTTTACACAACAATGCCAGCCAAACGACTGCGACTTCAATCAAAAGCGCTAAACGTTATAAAATCAGAAAGACAGTAGCTAAATTAGAATATGCAGTAGCGACAACGAAAATTACACCAACAACAAGAAGAAGAGCAACAAAAACAGCCAACACGCGATTAGTAATAATACAAAGAAAATCAAAGAACATAGCAGCTGCTGTGGCATCGGTGGCAACAACAACAACAACAACAGCAGCAGCCAAAGCGATTTGTATCTACAAACAGCAAACAAACGCGAAAGTGCAGCAGCATTCAATGCTGAAGACGCTGCCACTTGCTGTTTGCAACACGAGTAAAACTAGGCAGGCAGACAGGCAGCAGGAGTAGCATCGTCAATAGTAACAACAACAACAACAACAACAACAACAGCAGCAACAATTTCTTTGCTTTAGGTGCTTTTGTGCTTGGTCTCATTCAGTTTATGCCAGTTCACAATTCACCACTCCATTCATTCAGTTCAGTCTTGCATTCAATTCAAGATGTGACGGCAATCGTTAAGTGCTTGCAACTACTTTTAACTGCTGTTGCTGCTGCTGCTGCTGCTGTTCTTGTTGTTGACTACTGCCGAAGGCAAGCTAAACAGCAGCAGCTAAAGTAAGTAGTGCCAATAGTTATGCTTATTTCACTCTTTCTCTCTCTCTCTATCTCTCTCTCTTTCTTTCTTTTTGAGGGCGTGTTGCATGAAGTTAGAATCACATGCCACATGCTGCACCTGTATTAAAGTCTGTGTTTGTCTACATGTCTATCGGTTTATGTTTGTTGCTTGTCTGCACAAATTTAAATGTGCACGCTCATAAAAAATAGTTTAATGCTGCTGCTGCCACTTGTTGCAGCTACACGCTAACCTTTTCTCTTGCTATCTATCTTTCTCTTTTGCACTTTAACGCCCACATTTACTGTCGGCAGCATGGTCTGCCTGCCTGCCTGCCTGTCTGTCTGTCTAACTCTTTAAATGATGCTGCTTTTGCTGCTGTTGCAGCATTTAAATCTAAATCATTTTTGTTGTTGTTGTTTTTGTTGTTGCTGTTGCAGCTATTACTGCCAACGTTATGTCATCATTTGTACCATTTTGTTGTTGTTGTTGTTGCTTTAATAGTTACTATTGCTGCCTAACAGTGCCGGAACAAGATTAGGGCGAAAGTCGCCCTAGGATAGATGCTGCTTATAATATATTAAGTAAATATAAGTTCGATGGGAATCATGCCATCCATTGAACTACTTTCCAAAGCGTTGAACGATATTATAGTAGCCAGGATGTCTGAGAATATGGACGGTGTTAAGATCTCTAACTGGAACACACAGACAATTTTAATTCTTCTACCCAAATTCTGGCTACAGGGCAAGCAACACATTTTCCTTCCTCCCAAGGAGGAAGTCGTTGCCCAGTGCCCAACGACTTCTTCATGTGCAATGGCTTGCGATCAGAAGAGTTGTCAATAAGGATTGAGTTTCAGCTTTCTTTATATCACCTGCCCCATGAGACGCTTGCTACCACCGTCTTTTAATATCTCAACATTTCGCAGGGAGTTGGAGGAAACCTTCGACATTCAACTACAGGGTATCGAAGTTGCGATTTTGTTTAATAAGCTGCACGGATAACCTCAGGCGAGGATGGGCTTTGTAACATCACTAGACTCCGATACATGGCATTACAATGGAAGAAGGCAAGAATTTTAATGGTCCACAAGGCCCTTCAGCATTGGAAGAATACAGACCAATCAGTCCGTTATCAACTGAAGCCAAGCCCTTCAACGGAGTGCCTGCAATCGAGGAAGTCAGGTGTCCTCCTCTTCTATCAGTTTGGATTCCGTAAGTCCATAAAAAACCTAAACAGTGAAATAGGGCGATAAACTTTAATTTTGACGGATAACAGTCCAAAGAATACGTGTTGCCACCTTATCGCGATATAAAGCCAACTTTCGATAAAGTGTGACATGATGGCCACCTGTACAAGCTCAAGGTTTGTACAGGAAGCTGCCGCCTCAATTGTTCTTGCTAATAAAGAGTAATTTGACCGATAGAAACTTCTCCGTTGTTCTCGATGTAGTAGAGCAATCAATGCTGTTGTACCACAAGAAAGTGTACTGAGGCCAACACTGCACGGATGTATACCTTCAGGATATGCTTCTGTTTCATCAGCCTGGATACTATTCTATTATTTAAACAAAACACTATAATTTAATTTGAGTTGCTTATATTGTAAATACTTTTACATAAAACCAAGTAACTGCTCATCTACTGTGCCACTTCACAAAATTTGAATAACAAATACGAACATGAATAGCCAAAAAATGTAGCCGTAGCAGCAACAGCTCCACTTAATATGCGAGTGTGAAAAACCAATTAGAGCCACTTAAGTGTGCACTTCAAATGCTTAAATACACACACAAGCATATTTTTCTATACAAAAGCCAGTTAGTGCAACGAGCATCCTGGTTGCAAGTCACAAATTTTCACACAAATTGTGCAGACGTGTCTGCTGCTGCTGTTTCATCACTTGTTGTGTATATGGTCTGTCGGTCGGCAAGTGGAGCAGCCAAAAAACAAAAACAACAACATTTTGAATATATCCTTTCGTGTTTTGCTTGCTTGCTTGCTTGCTTGCATACCCATGACGATGATTACCATATGAATGCCAACAAGTGTAGCAATAACAACCAAAACAACAACAAATATACACACACACACACTAACCAAAAAAGCAAGCAAAAGTCAATTGGTGTCCGAAAAAATCCAAATAAACTCAAGCTCGTGTGCAAGACTGTTGAGTGATGCAACTAATTGCTGCAACTTCAGGCATCAACTTCAACGAGCCGCGAAGTTTGCATGGCTGTGCCATGCAACACATGCCATCTGCACGTAGACCAATACACAATCCAATGAAAGGATAATTGCGCGGATTGCACACAGATCGCCTTAATCCTTTTAGCGCGTTCATACACAGACACACATGCCCCCACACACACTACGCGTCGGCCTATGCAGTTATATTGGCAAAAAAAAAGAAAATATATGAAGAAAAAATTTCAAGCACTGTCGCTGCTCGCCATGCAGTATTATCCTTTCGGCCTGCAGCAGCAGCAAAAAAGTGTCGAAATTGCAGCCAATAAAAAGAAAAGAATGAAAATCAGCGAAAATCGCAACAGTCAACAGGCGGCACTTGATTGCATAACGTGCGGCAACACAATGAAAAGAAAATGAAAAAGCGGCAAAAAAATTGCATCGGAAAAAATATGGCGAAAAAAATTTTTAACTGAAAAAAACTGCATTGCAAAAGGATTCACACGTAGCGTTTGTGCTGTGCCTATCTGCCGCCTTTGCTGCATGCCGCATGCCTGTCGGGCTGAATGAGCTGCTTTTTGAATGCCTCGTTGCCGATTTTTTCCTTTATTTTTTCAACTCAGATCTATTTTGAAGCGTGTGAAAGCAGCACATCGCACTTTCAGCGCTGTTTGCATTTGCACAACACTCATACGACGTGTTGTGCAGCGACTGCCTGCAGACGGTTTCATCTGTTTTTATGGATAGTCGCGGGTTTTTTTTTTGTTTATATTTATTATACTATGTGCGTATTTATGTATAAACAAAACATTTTTATTTTTTCAATTCGACTTTTAAAAAAAAAAAAAAAGAATAGTCGAAATTTGTTGTTGTTATTGCGTTGCTATTTGATGCTTGACTGTAAGTGTTCGAATACGAAACAAGGCTACTTTTACAGTCAAGAAGATATTAAGTAAGTATCTGATTGCAGCTCTTAGTGCATTTTGATTTATTATTTTGCATAACTTCAAATTGGCTTTTTGAAGTACATGAGTGCAAGCAGTTTGTTAGTGCATTCAATTTAATTCGCCAGTGTATCAAGCCACTTGCTTATGGTTCTAAGGTTACCTTGCAAGTTACGAGATGCTTGCATTGGATCTACCTTTTTGGCCATGATTACAGTGTCATCTGCAAAAGTAACTGTATATGTATGTTCTGACAGAGGTAAATCCGCTGTGAACAATGTGTATAGCCCGGCCTTGCGGTACCCCGTTTCAGTTTATAGAGCATGCCAGGATGCCACACCTTATCAAAGGCTTGTGATACATCTAGAAATGCAGCTGTGCAGTATTCAATTCGCTCCAGGGTAGTTCTCGCATATGTATAGACTCTATTAACTTGTTCAATTGTTGAGTGATTCTTACGGAATCCAAACTGATGCGAAGGTATGAGTTGCTTCCTCTCAATGATTGGCTTAAGCCTTAAAAACAAAAGCCTTTCAAATACTTTAGACATGACTGGTAGAGTAGACTTATCAGCCTGTACAAAGATACCGATTCTAAAGGTTTGCCTGCTTTTGGTATTAAGATAATCTGCGCAATTTTTCACTGGTTTGGAAAGTACTCACAACGCAAGATTGTGTTAAATAACTGCGTTATAACTCTATATCCACATGCTGGAAGTTCCTTAAGAACTTATTACATTTTATATTATTAATTGTGGCTTTAAATTCTCTTTTTTTAAATCCCTTGATCGGGATATCCATTTGAAAAGGAGAGTTTATGTACTTCTGGATATATACATCCAATTCTGGGTTTGTGTCGGAGTAGATTGCCAAGCAATTTGCTGAATTGCTTTGTTAAAATTCTTGAGCGCAAATTCGATTATGTGTCTAATGTTACAATGTGCCTAAAATATTCCCAGCTAGTTCTTTTATTACGGAGCTTTGCAGCATGAATGATTTGCTGTGGTCCAATATTAATTGTAGAAATGATAGGCGTATGATTTGCTGACATGTCTAGACAAGACTCTGCAGCGATGTGGAGTTTTGTTATTGCTTTTATTAAATCCGGTATTTTATTTATATCGCGAGGCCAATAAGTTGGTTCACCTTTCGATATGTGAGTCGTGTGGAATAGTTCCATCGCTCTAAACAGTTCTCTTCCTC